>JAAEAF010004749.1:64404-119001 GCA_011037195.1 Triatoma infestans | reverse complement strand
AAGTGTCCATTTAAGAAGCTCAGATTCACTTGCTAGCCTGAAAATAACTAGTTGCCTGTTCAAGAAATTGTATGGAATTTCGTATACCCATTATCCCGCAACTTTTATCGGAATCAAAGTTTCATTATGAAGTTCCAATTAGTTCAACACTTATCACCAGGATGTCTTACTTTAGATATCTAAAGTTTTCAGTACCTCGTGAATACTTCTATTTTATTAATTTACAGATATAATATATAACAATAGCTTACTACAGGAATAAAATTATAAAAATCTTTAATCATCAAAATAATGACTTATAAATAACAAATGATATTTAATTGATTTATTCTACTTTCAAAGCATGAAATGTATCATTACAATGAGAAATAAAAAACAAACAACAACAATAAAAAGACGTCAAAAAAACTTCATTGTAAGATAGGAATTAATTGAAAAAAGTACAATGTCTACGAATAAAGAAAATAAAGAAAGAAAAATAGAATGGAATGTGACAAAAGGGCGCTAAGAAGAGCAGCAATACCTGTATAATTAAATAGTTAAAAGTACTTTTGTAAAAAATAAAATTAAAAAATACACATCATTAACATAAAATAGAGGTAAGTTGAATTGACAAAAATCATTGTTAACAATACAATATCAGTGGGTAGGAGTGAGGAGGGGAAAATGAGTGTGAGGAGGGTGAACTCAAGTGTAGAAAGAAGAACATGATGAAGTTGAAAACAAAAAGCAATCAAAATCTGAACTAATATAGAACATTATGGTAAGTCCAACATTAACAGAGTTCTCAACTAAATCCAACCTCTGCCTTGCTTAGTTAATAATAATAAAAAGTAAAAAAAAAAAAAAAAAAACAAGAAAAAAAAACAAATGAAAGATAGTAAAAAGATAAAAAACTGAAATCCTATTGTCGCCCGCCACAGGTAAAGCTAATTGTCATCGTACTTCTTTTTGGTGCCCAGACTTGTTCTTATTATACCTTTTATATATATATATACATATATGTGTGTATGTGTGTTTGTGTCACACACACATACATTAATTAGACATGAATCTCATTAAGTTGGCCCAGGTATCAACTATAGACTCGTCGAGCACTATTTTTTTTTTTTTTAATTTATGATCAGTTTTTCTGGTCTTTCGTTTCGTTTTTGTTTTTCTTTCACTTTGATTTTTTAATTGTATTTCTTTAAACTAAACCTGCTTCTAAAGTCCATAAGAGAAATTGTATATTAACCTTCATCTTCTCGATTACGTTCGATTGAAGGAGTGCCACAAACCTTCTGCAAATTTTATGCTTTAAAAGCTGGTTATTACAAACTATTTCATAATATTATATATTATAGTATATATAATATTATTATTGTAATATTGTATTTTACGTCTATAGTATTGCAATCATATATATATATAATATTTACGCTTTTTTTTCTTATTCCCAAATCTTGGCATCTTAATAATCTTAACTAATATAATGTTTAATACTGAGAAAAAGGAAAAAATTCTAATTATCTCAAAGAGGTTAAAAATTTCTAAACGCCGGTATTATATAACTTTTATGAATATATTTTTCAAAAATATATTTAGTTGACGGTGACTATCACAAATAAAACAAATTATTTAATTATTTTTTTGTCAAAAAGTTGGTGCTTAAAAAAAAAACGGAGCATGATTTTTATAATATAGAAATTTCAAAAATATTTATTTATTAAGATAAAATATGTTTTTTAGTATCTTTTATTGAGGTTATACCAATTATCTTATCAAGTATAGATATTGCTTGCTAAAACAATTCCATCATCGCAAACGAGGGCGAGGTCCAGAATATTGAAATTTTCATAGCAAAGAATTGCATATAGTTATTAAAAGTTTATGATGTTAAGATCATAATTAGTAATGAATCTAGAGGACTGGTTATTGTTGATAAGGTTGATTTCTGACACAATGTTCTAAGGGTTTTGTTCTTGAAGGTGAACATTATTTTATATATATATATATATAAGGAAAACTTGGCCAGCATTATAAGTGACTAACTCTGAAAGCGAGTGCAAGGCTGTATGGAACCCATCGGTAATATGTATATTGTTATGACCTTTTAGGTTTCCGCGGCTATTTTCATGAACAACACTTGAGTTTCCACGTTTAGTCCGCGTCAATGGTTTGCTAAAAACCGACGTTTTGCACATGTTGCAATGAATCTCTCTGAAAAGCCTTCGACAATTGCCTTATTGGCTTTCAAGCTGTAACGACCCTGAAGAGGCTCATTGTAACATGGTCGTCAGTTTTTTTAGCAAACCACCGGCAACTCATGTATTTTCCAATATATTGTTATGGTATGAGAGATATTTTCCGTGATAGCCTGCTTCTTTTTGTGATCATCGACCGGTTCTGGGCGTTCGCCCATCATCAGGATGTTTTTTGTCAAACAGTGTGATAACATAGACTTCCATAGAGCAAATTTAGTTCGTATACTGTGTGTAATGATACCACATTGTATCATTGTGTGTGGAGTGTTTCCAGCTCTTTGAACCAACCTGTTGTTATGGTCCTTCTAGTTGTATTCAAGAGTTGCACATATAGTTGTATTTTTATTATGAGCAGAATAAAAAGATTAATTCCCACGGCACCACAAACATAACAGTCGTATGTTTGTCATAGGTGATGTCAGAAGTGGATTTAGAGCCGACGATCTAGTGTTCAATTGGGTATTATATGTGATTTGGGCGGCCAGAAGGATGGTTGTTACAGAACAGTGAAATATTAGCCCAAGATCTAGTGCCTACAAGGAACGAGATTAATTCCCACTAGCTCCACAAAAATAACAGTGTGTTAGCATTGAGATCTTGCTCCGAGGTAATGGATGCCTACAGTTGAGGAAACATCGTTTAATGGCAGTGAACATACTTCTCGCACCAACAATCCTTTTCTCTAATTTCTTTATCAATGAAATCATCTTCGCTTAGGTAAGAGCTCCATGATATTTAAAATATGTTACCTGCTCCTCCAATCTTTTACGTCATATGTTTATTACTCTCATTACCTTGTGTGCTTCTTGTAGATCCTCATAACTTTGGTCTTGGTCTTTAGTCCATGATAGGCACGAGGTTTATATGTAAATTGGGCTTTAGTGTTTGTCTTTAGACTAGTTTATGTCCAAGATGACATCTCCTCATATTTTTTTTGGCATTCTTCAGCATATTGTCAAGAAGAATGAGGAAAAGAAGGGGACTAAGGCCACGCCACTGACGGTTTCCTTGTTTTTCGAGTGCATCATGCAAGATTGCTTCCAGTACACTGTGGCTTTAGACGAAAGAAGGAATATCGTGAACATTTCAGGACGATAGTTAGCAGACTGGAGAATAAGATTTTCATTGAACACATATATGAAATGCAAGAATTGCAAGGACTGCGAAGAATTTTTAATTATAAAACTTTAGATTCCGTTGAAGCTTACAAAGCTTGGCATTAAATAATATTAAAAATAAAGAAAAAAATTCGCAGATAAATACTTCATTCTTTCATTCAATGTGAATAATTATCACAAAAAAAAAGAAGAAAAAAATAATAATGAATATTTATTTAGAATCTATAAAGGGAGGTATTAAAATCGTTTAAAGCAAGTTTATTATCTATATATAAATATGATACTAGTTTTATGTCGTACAAAAGCTAGTTATGTTATCATATCTTTGTGTTTTTACTGCTAGTATTTTATAAATATATATATATATTGTTGTAGTGTACGTATGTGTCTGTTTATATATACAGATATAAAAGAATGAAGCCACACCCACGTCCTAGTATTTAAAAGCTGGCCGGCCTGGTCAGCACTTACCCTATCTAGAAGATCGTGGAGCCTGCGGCACTCTCAAGTGGGTGTTGGACGCCCCTGAAGGCCCAATCTCCTATATAATTACTTTAATATAATTAGTAGCAAGAGGACGATCAGATCTTGATCAGTCTAACAGAGACTGGTCCACCACTATCACACACACACACTATTCTTCCTTTCTCCTCATATACAAATTCACTCCATCCTTTTCTATACTTATTCGTAGTTCAGTATATTCAACATATCTCTCTTTCTCTAACTTGCACACTCATTCACTTTTAAATGTTTGCTCCATAATTTTCAACCATCTTCAATACAAGAATTTTCTTTAAAAAAAAAAAAAGAAGAAAATAATTATAATAAATTTCTAAACTAACCAGTTATTTCATATTAGTCAGGTACATTATCTGCTCTTTTTTAATTTTATTTTTTTATTTTTTGAAACAGAAAACCTTTCTTAACTTTAAATTATTCTTTCTACAGTTTGATTATAGTTACAAAACTTGTACTTAGACATCAATTAAGAGATTGTAACCTTATCGCAGCATCAGAGTAAGATAACCTATTGATTACGCGAGTACTTGTTTAAAAGATAAAAAATTGATTAACTATAATTAATGCTGCTTTTACTTTCAAATAGAATGTTCAATCGTTTTGCAAAAATAAAATAATGATAATTAATATTCATCATCATCTTCTAAAGAATGAGTTTCTTTATCAAATAGTGGGAGGGTTTTGTCTGTCTGTCGTGATCTATAGATGCTTCCAGGAAGAGAATATCTAAGGGTTGCACTGTTGGACTTAAACCGGGATCTCCTGCGTGAGAGTCCAGCGCGCTAATCACTGAGTTAATTCCTTCTCTCTTTATTGATATATAGGTAATGAACAAGTAACGTATATTTACCACAACTCCTATTAAACACTATCTGAAGCATTCATATTAATAGGAAGGAATATTGTTAAATATATTATATTGAAATATAATAAAATAGTTGTATTCTTCTTCACCAAAGTGGTGATGGCTTCTATCTGCAGTAAATAGTTATATTTTCAGCTAATTTTTCTAAGGAAAATTGTTCAATCTCATTTGGTCTCCTCCAATTAGCTTCTTGAAAATATCGGGTGTCCCAAAAGGTACTTTACAACTTCACAACGCAATAACTTGAATTGTAATTGATGTACAGAAACTAACTTTAGTTTATCTAATGCTCCATCTCATAAAGTTTTTTCCTTGTTTAGTCCACTTCAATATGCGCACCTCTTGTGGCACGTACGATATCTAATCGGTATTCTACTTCCATCCACACTCGCCGTAACATGTGTTCATCAACAGTGGCAATGGCATCGGTGATTCTGTTCTTCAGATCGTTGATATCATTGACAGGAGTACGATAAACTTTGTCTTTAACTTAACCCCAGAGAAAAAAGTCTAAGGGTGTCATGTCAGGGGACCTAGGAGACCAGGAAATGGGGCCACCTCTTCCAATCCAACGTTGCGGAAAGGTGACGTCCAGGACCTCACTCACGTTAAGAGCCCAATGTGGTGGTGCACCATCTTGCTGAAAAAAGACTGTTGGTTGTCGATCAGCTAATTGAGGTATCAGATACACCTGCAGCATGTCAAGGTAATTGGTACCATTAACTGTGTTTTCTGCAAAAAGAATGGTCCAATAATGCGATCAATCATGACACAACACCACACATTAACTTTGGGGCTATCACGCACCACTTCTCTCAAAGCATGTGGGTTTACTGACCCCCAGATGCGGAATTGTGTGTATTGACTCTTCCACACACATGAAAAGTCGATTCATCGGAGAAAGCCACATTATTAAGGAAATTGTTATCCTCTTCCACACGTGTCAGAATTTCCACAGCAAATTGCATGCGCTTCGGTCTATCATTTGGCTCAAGTGCCTGCAGTAATTGCAGACGATATGGGTACAACTGAAGACGTTTTCGGAGTACCCTGTGCACTGTAGTGCGAGGGATTTGCAGTTCCTGTGAGGCCCTTCGAATCGACTTCTGTGGCGAACGCTGGAAAGCTACACGTATGCGTTCGACGTCTGCATCACTCGTTCCGGGCCGGCCAGTATGAGGCTTTACATCAACACAGCCTGTCTCCATGAAGTTGTTGTACCACTTTCTTATTGGTGGTCGAGAGGGTGGATTCTTGTTAAATCGTGTCCTGAAGTTTCTCTGTGTCTGAATGTTAGATCTGGTTTCAATAAACCACTTCACACATTGTGCCTTTGCTTGTGGGGACGCCATTATTCTTATTCTTGTTTCCTGTTATCTGAAACACGAGGGAAAAAAACTTTATGAGATGGAGCATTAGATAAACTAAAGTAATTTTCTGTACATCAATTACAATTCAAGTTATTACATTGTGAAGTTGTAAAGTACCTTTTGGGACAACCTATAGTTTTATCGATTTTTTTGAACTAGCTCAACTTTTTTTTAAATTTTTTATCAAAAGGAGATAATAATAGTGAAAATAAAAAATAAAAAAAACAATTTTGATGTAAAATATTCATGCGATATTCTGTTACTGTGAGTCTAACATTTCTGAGTGGCACATTTTTTTAAAAGCCGAAATTTATACTATATGTTTAGTTCTCGAAATTCTCACCAGGTGGTTGAACTTAAAAATAATCTTTGGGACTAAAAAGAATAGCATAACGTCCCAGGTTCCCAAGAAATACCTCATAGACTAATTTTTTCCAGAGAATATTTCCAATAAATGGATCATGGCTTAATCATGATTTTATCCACCATTGTGGATCCAACCACATATTCAATAATAGGTTTATATATAAATAGTACACATACACAAATTTTAGTTCTTTTTTTGGCAAATTGCGAAAGCTGGTAAGAAATCGTCCATTAAAGTCGCAGGTCGTGTTAGATCCCATGCTGATTGAGCTTAGGTACTGCGATTTTTTGTTTTTGACGATACAATTTTTTTTTCTACAACAGCTGATTAATGTGACAAATATTTCACTCAAGTCTAAATTAAAAGTGATTTTTCACTAATTAAAATTGAGTTTTAAACTCTAGAGATTAAAAGTAAAAATCAGTGTTGCCACCTATCAAATGAATAATTTTTATAGTTTGGATTAAATTGCTAAATTTATTATTAATAATAATAATAATAATAGAATAAAATAGAAGATTTTAAAATAAACATTTGTTTTAACATTTTAAAAACTATTTCAGAATAAATAAAATATCAGAAAATATAATTTTGCTTAACATTAACTTAATATTCTTAATTTTTTTATCAAAAGGAGATAATAATAGTGAAAATGAAAAAAAAAAATTGTGAAAAAAATAAAACAATTTTGGTGTAGAACGATCTTCTCTTACTGTAAGTCTAACATTTCTGAGTGGCACATTTTATCAAAAAGTCGAAATTTATACTAGAATGTTTAGTTCCCAAAATTCTCACCAGGTGGTGGAACTTAAAAATAATCTTTGGGACTAAAAAGAATGACCTAACGTCCCAGTTCCAGATTAAAAGCTTACCAAAGGCTCATTTTAAAAGCAACATTTTCAATAAAACATCCTTGTAAGAGATTACTTATTATTTCTAGTTGCATTATTTTTTAAAAAGTTTTTAGCTCTGTTGAATAAATAATATAATATTTAACTCGAGATTAAATTCCTTTTACAATTCAAGGTTTATTTGCGACATTAGCATGCACTCATGAGGGCAAATCTGCTCGAGCTATAAAAATGGCACTTTACTCTTTGTATGTATATAACTATTTTCTAACTCAGATGACCTTGAAATATGTACTTCTGGTGAAAACTTATATTGAAAATATGACACGATTTCTGTACTTCCTTTTTACTGCAGTGAAAAATTAAAAAATGGGTGAAAATAAAAATGAAGCGCGCTAGACTGCAACGCGGAGATCACGGGTTCGAATCCAGCCTTGCTACCCTTAGATTTTCTCTTCTAGGAGCCCTATAGCTCACTGGACGGTGATGGACAGTGTTGTCTGTAACGGGAGAACACTGTCCGGAGGCCGGCAGTGCACTGAGAAGCCTCCGGGCGCAAATGACTACAGAAGTTGAGATGCCTTAAAATAAATTAAAAAAAAAAATATAAAAAATAAAAAAAACTATCTTATTTTATTAACAAATCTTAAGACATAATAAAAGAAAATTCGTCAAATTCGGGATTTTATTAACATACTCGATGAGCTTCTAGGTTTACGTGACCATTTTCATGAAAAACACTCGAGTTCTCGTGTCGTGACCGCGTCTCGCAGAGCTGGTTTACTAGGGTTGTTCAGGGTTGTTACACCTTAGAAGCTAATGGAGCATATTGGAGAATGGTGTAGTGATTATAAGCATGGACTTGTAACTGGGAAATCCCTGTTCGATTCCCGCGTATAACAGCTAAATTTTATATTCATCTAAAAAATGTTAATAAAATCGATGCTTCCGTCCAGGACACCTAATTTGGAAGTGGACGTGAAGCCCACCTGAAAAAATAGGCATTACTTTATTTACTTTATTTCACATTTTTACTCGATCGATATTTAAAATATAAAATAAATTGAAATAAAACTATAAGAGAAAAGAACGCTATAAACCCGCTATAAAAGCCCTAAAATCAAGTTTCATATAGAATATGCTTCAAGAAAATGTAGAAATGTTATTTATAAGGTAACCTGTAATCCAATTTTTGAAACTTTTGGCCTCGTCATATATTTAGTACCTGTGAGAAATAATTTAGAAAAATCTGACACTAATGAAATTTATGTCATTGAATTAGCTACCAATGCAACAGAAGTTTCTAGCCATTTCATCAACAAATTACATATAGATACTCTTTAAAGGAAACTATTCAGTCCTGATTTATTTTTGCTTTTTCTTTTTAATTCATTAAATTGCGTATTAATGGTTCCATTCTTCAGATTGTTTTGTTAAAATAAATATATATAAATAAACAAAATGAAAAAAAATCATCTAATAGTTGATGTAATAATTATTTCATTTTCAGCATGTAAGCGAAATTTAGTCTATCCATAAATTTCTGAATGAATGATATCTATAAAATATCTATTTTATATATCGATATAAAATTACCTGACTACTTCGCTTACCCCTGAGTATCAATGATGAAATAAGAATGCTGGAATTATTTGATCAACTTCCATCAGTCACACAAACAAATAACATCAGTCAAACAAAAAAAACAACAACCTAATTAGTAAATACTACAAATAATTATGAAAGTAAAACCGTAAAACAAATATATAAGAAATAAAGAATGGCAGGAAACAAAAAAAGATATACAAGTAGGCGTTCATTAAAGGTGTGACCAGATCGATTGAATGTGTGACAGCCCCACTATTAGACTGTCACATAAGTTCACATTTTGATGGGATCTCAGCATTCTTTCATGTTACAACTTATCTTCCATAAAACCAAACTGGATCCTTTAAATCGCTAGTTAGAAACCTGTTTAGCTGATTTCGTTACTACAATGAGAATGTTTAATATTATAGTAATGATATTGAACCGCCGTCAAATATGAAACTTTATTGAATAGAGCGTACACATTATATAAGAACATCAAAAACTGAGTTATTTAAGATAATTTTTTTTTTCACAATAAACAATAATTTTTTAATGAGATTTTTGTACGGCAATGGCCAGAGGAGTTTTTTAAGAAATAAAAATTTCTTTGTTGCGTTTCGGGTACCATCGGGCCCTTCTTCAGGTGCTCTGTAAAAATTTATTGAAGAAAATACAAAAATCCGTAAAAAATCCATTGCCGTACAAAAATCTCATTGTAATTTTAAGGCCTGACGATTTGAATACCATTTTAATAATTGTTTTATTTTGATGTCAAGTTACAATTATTGTATGTTTAGGGTGCATGTTTTAACCAACATTAACTAATTTTATTTTTTCTGTTCTCTGGCTTCATGTACAAAAAGCCACAAATGTGGATAAGGTATGTTGTTGCTAGAACTCTTGCGCTTGTTCTAATTGTTGAAGACTCTTGATGAAGACTCTTTACCGAGTTGACTGCAAGCAGCTTCTTGAATAACTAACTCTTTGAGTTAGATTCCTCAATAGCAGCAAGCTCGTGAACGTTGCCTGGCTTTTTTGTTTTTGTTTTTGGTCACTTGCTAAGATTCCTCCAAGTGTTCGTTTATCTTGAGACTTGTTAAAAACCTTCTTATTTAAAACTTTACACTGTAAATTACAAATTACATAAATAAAAAATTATTTTTATGTGCAAGATGATGGTACTTGTGAGAGATATTTTATATGACATGGAGTGTGGGCAAGCTTGATAGAATTGCATGTCGACAAAATAAGATCACATTTTGCAAACCAAAATTTACTGCAAATACCAAATTGATTTGTAGAAATATTTGCCAAAACCAATGTAAATATACAACTGTTAAATTGGTAGCAGCGGGTAGTTGCTATATTATATTCTTCCATATTACGTGCAGCTTTTCCCTAAGTATGCATTCTTATTTGAGATCTTCTTCCTTTTTGTTCAGAATCAACATGTCATCCATCTTTAGGCTGATTGGCAAAAAAAAATGAGGACATCACAAGAGATGTTGAATTTACGTTATCTGATTTCAATAATTTTTTGTTTTTTTTAAGAAGTTGCTTGGAACACTTCTAGAAGTATTGTAATTATCACCCATAATTCCTGCTATCTTGAAAGCAAGAATACACACATAATGTAAATCATCAGAGATATTTTCCGTGATATCCTGCTCTTTTTTTTTGGTCATCAGGATGCTTTTAGTTGATATACTAAGAGTAGATTTAGAGCTAAATTTGCTCTGTGCCAGACAATATCACACTGTTTGATAAAAAGCATCCTGGTGATGGGCGAACGCCCGAAACCGGTCGATGACCACAAAAAGAAGCAGGCTATCACGGAAAATATCTTGGATGCTTTCCAGCTCTGCGAAACCAACGACAACAATAATGTAAATCACACATTTTACTCAGAATTTATATATTACGATTTAATTAGTGAGGAGAAAAAAATTAAATGAAGGGTAAAATGACCAAACGGACAATGATGATGTTGGTAGCATGATAGAGAAAATTGTAGATAAGCACTCACAATATCATCACCAGACCGAAGATCTGCTCTTCGAGAAAAGCTCTCGAAGAGCAGTGTTGACCTCCAAGTACACCAGCAGTTAATATAGCTTGCTCCGTTAGAGCCCTTCAAGGTTGATCTTGAAATTGCTAACACTACAAAATTACTCCTATTTCTTGGTGGGAGCCAGAGACAGCTTGTACGAGAAAAATTGGTTGTCGAAGTGAAACTTATACACCAATTTAATAAGGTGAATGTGGCTGAGGAGGTAATGCATAGTTGAAGTACGCTTCGAAGCCTGATGTTAGAGCTTTTTGCGGCTATTATTGAAACTATTGATTCCAGCTTTTGTGTGACTAATTTGCTGACTTGATTCCATTACCAATCAATCTAATCTAGGAACAATCTTGCTTTATGATAATTTATTTAAGTACTTTTCAGTTCAGCACATTATTAAAATATCATAACTATCCAGTTTCCCTGAAATATAGAGATGAAGTAATAATGCTAGACTCAAATGAAACGGCCCCCATCCCATCCACTGCCACACACGCAAGAAAACACAGATGGTGTTTGATATTAAACAGTATAAAAACATTAAGGACATAATACCCAGTTTCGAAATTATTTACAATCATTGAGAGAGAACATATGTAAGTATTAAACTATTACTATGATTACCAATATTATAGATGTAAACCATGAAATATTGACCAGTTAATATTTTTCAGCCTTGAGTCTTCATTACAATTGATATAAACACTTTCCTTTATAAATTATATATATATATATTCCGTGAAAATTACCATTATTTCGAAATTAAATACGGGTCAAATTAGTTAGCTATTTTCATCTCTTATATACCAATTAGTTCTGCTTTTCATTTTCCTCCAATTATTCTGGTCTTTGGCTGCACTGTTTACTACAACGATTGTTACATTTTTTCAGCTTTGTTTTTTCTAAATTCACACCATGGCTGAAACAGCAAGCGTTGATTAAAGACTTATTTATTATCATTATTATTTTAAATATGAAAACGATTTGTTTTTTACTTCACTATTGTTTTGTCTATATGTTTCTATAATTTAGTTCAGGTTTCTTTTATTTTTATGAAATAACCTGTATTCCTATAACTAACTATGCTTGTTTCCGGTAATTTATCAAATTATATCATGTCTTTTTTTTTTTTTTTGTGATGATGTAGTGAAGGGCAACTCAGGTGCACATACCACTTAAAACCCAACAATTATTTTAAATAAAGCTCGTCGATCTTGATTGTTCGGCCCCTTCAATCAGCACTAATAAACTATTGTTTGCAAACTATATATATGTATGTATATACATATATACGACTCGATGAGGTTTCCTGATAGGAGGTAAGAGAAGTTAAAATCTAGCGACCGGAGTTACGAGTTTACTGATTTGGTTTTATTTTTTCTGTATTCTGTGATTTTCTCGAAAACGGTTCAAACAAATTTCTTTACACTTTGAATGCTTTTACAAATATGTAGGTCTCTCACTTTTACCTGAAAGTTTATTCCAAGAAAATTGATTACAGAGAAGTTCAGTGAGTGGAAAGACATGGCACTACCTCCAGCTCCGACTTTGTTATAATAGAGGTTGAAGAATTAAAGTATACCGAACGGATCCGCCACTAATTAAATATTTATGCGAATTGGATTTTTTGTTAAAATTTCGAGATGAAGAAAATTAGTGCAAACTACTTGAGTTTTTTTTTTTTGTTTAGATTTCTGCGTTCTCTTTCCATAAGATAATAATAATAATAATGTGTTTATTAAGAAAAATACTACATTAAATTACATTTTTTCCATTTTTTTAAACAAACAACACAATGCATGAACCTTGGTTCACCTGCAGAGTTGCAGAGAGAACACTTAATCAAAATCAAGTGGAGCTGCTCAATTAAATTGAGGTGCCCCAACACACAGCGTACTCATCAATCCGTAGACATAGGAAAAAGCGATGATACCTAGTCATAAAAAGTTAAAATATAAGCATGTCCTAATGTCCAGTGACAAATAAAAGAACTAATATGTGTAGATGACATAAAGTGCATCTAAGTCTAAATATATACATTAAGTTTATCTATAAACATGCTGGAAATAATTCCCAGGGAGTCAACTAAAATATTCTCCACTAAAGGAGCTATGTCTTTAAGACTAATATTTACCTTTTCGAAAAAGTCCAAGGTTGCCTTAGGCACCACACCTCTGGCACCAAACCACAAGCCATGCACCTTGTACTCCCTGACCCCGAACTGATCCTTAAACTTCTCCTTATAAAAGGGAATACTTTTTTCGTAAATGGCCCTTTTCTCCTCATCTATTTTCTCGCCCTTTCGGATCTTTACTCTCAAACCGGATGGTCGGATCCAAAATATACGCTACATTGCATGTCAAATGCTATAGTAGATCCATCTGTATCTACAGCGTATACCTCTTCGAGAGTCACATAACCTTTTTTTTCCATAATTTCCATCAAGGCGTGCTATACTCTATGGTGGCGTCTAGTTACAAGAAGCATGTTGTCAGGACAATTACCAAGCATATGCGCTGGTGTTGCAGGCTCTCTGCCGCATCTGCGACAGAGGGGTCCAACAGCTCCTGCCGACTGTCCGCCAACCCCAGTAACAGCACGAAGTGGGGCATAGTTTATGTTCAGCTTAACAGCATTACTCCATTCTGAACATAATAAGATTTTCTTGTCATATACAAACTGATTTAATTTCGGGCTGTCCTTAAAGTGGCATACCCCTACCCCTTGCCATTTACAGTTTGTCCATTCTTCAAAAGATTTTTCTCTCAATTGCTGTCTAAGCTTTCTGATGTTAGGAAAATCTTTTCCAGTGTCGGAACATATGGCCAACCTGGATGCACATACCTTCGCTTCAACCTCGTAATCAAATATTTGTTGAAAATGGGCATCCCGAACTTTCGCGAGCTTCTGGGCAAGTGACCAGTGCTGCAGAGGAGCCTCCCACTCGCATCTAAGCAAGCCTAAGCCGCGATAGCGACGAGAGGCATAAAACATTGCCGAAGCAGTGCTTGCCGGTAGGCCGAGCATAGCCTTAACACTTCTTCTGATCAGCACATCCGTTCCTTCAAGTAACGCTGGTTTAAGTTTTGTTAGAGGGGCAGTTTGGAGAGGATACACCATCGTCGGGAATATGTATTGATTTATAATATTCAATTTCTGGTCTGGTTTCAATAAATTGGATGTGGTCAGTTTATTCATATTTTCATTGAGTTTTTTAACCGCATCTTGATCAAAAACTAGTTCACCAGAATACGAGCAGCCAAGGTACTTTATTGTCTCGGATTGTTCACAAGATTTGATGCAGCCTCCATTTTCTAGGGAAAGTTTCTGTTTAACCATAGTGCCGTTTTCAAAACAATGGCAGTGCTCTTACTGGGATTAATATTTAACCCTATCTCCCTGAATAGTCTTTGGACCAAGTCTATCACTCTCTCGACACCCTTAATACTATTCCCTGTAACAGCCACATCATCCGCAAATCCGATTAGAATAATTCCATCTTGACCATTATTTAACTTATACCCATATTGATCTGGCATCTGGCTATCGCAGATCTCTTCGTACAAGTGATCAACAGCCAGATTAAAAAGAGAAGGTAAGAGAGGACCTCCTTGTGGGACGCCTCTTAACACATGTATCGATTGGGTCTTATTTATCCCAGCTGAAATTGCTATACTATTTTTTGTAACAAGAGCCGCTATGAGGTCTTTAAGGTCACTAGATAATCCTCTCTCCTCAAGGCATTGGGCAATGTGCTGATGGCCCACGTTATCAAAGGCGCCTGTGACGTCGAGGAATGCTACAACTAGATCTTTTTTATTTTCCTTGGAATCCCGCAGAATACCGTCTACCAGTCTAGTGTTTACGTGACATCCTGACATTCCTTTGACAAAACCCCTATGAAAAGCTGTCTGCTTTCTCAGTTCGGCATCCAGTACTTTTTCTACAATCCGTCTTATAATAGGATAGACCGTTATAGGTCTCCAGGATGAGATATCTGTGGCTATTCCTTTTCCTTTATATATTAGAACGGTTCTTCCCAATCTAAAAATTTCGGGTACGTAAGATGACCTTAACATAATTTCAATTATAATTTTGATTATGTGGGCTATGTCGAGAGATTTTATTGTTCTAATCAGAACACCATCCGGACCGGATGCTGTGTCCAATGACGTTGACTTTATAGCCCTGTGCACAGCTTGGAGACTAACCTAACAACGTTTGGGTTTACACTACTTGTTTCATACCTGTCTCTCTGCGCGCTGTTTTCCATAGTAAAGGTCTTCTTAAAATGGTCCTCTATAGAATCTATACCAACTGGACATTCCTTCGGGGCATCGGCGTTCATAATACCACGTACAACTTTCTTACGTCGATTGTAATAATTGTATTGGGCCACTTCGTACTGGTACTGTTCTTTTCTACGCTCCCTAGCTGCTTTATTTGATCTTGTAGGATTTGAGACTTGTCCAGCACCCTTTCCTGCTATTCTCAATTCTCCTTTCTTTCTCATTTTGTAGTGCCGCTTTTCAGGATGTTTAGGACCAGGAAGAAGATTATTTGCTTCTCGGAGGAATTGCATAAATTCATTCACACATTTCTCAAAATCATTTAGTTGGAAGTTATCACATTTTTGTAGAATTTTCTTAACATTGACGGTCCATTTCTCCAAATCCGTCTTCAAATTACCGTGAATAGGGAGTTTTTCTTTAGATGTTGTTTCAGTCTTAAACAATTTATTTATTTTGTTCGCATGGGCTTCAACAGGATGTTTCTATGCTACATGTATCTGCAGGCCCCGCTGATTCTTAAACACCTGTTTACAAGTGCAACAAGCAATCCCAGATTTTGTGGGACTGGTTTGGTCCATAACATCTGGTTCAGAATGCCGTGTATCGCCATTCGACAATTGGTCTTGACCATCGTTCTGCCTATAAGTCCAAATAGGATGATCGGGTGACAAGACGTCATCTGAAGATCTCTTACTGAGGTTTTCTATTCGGGGAAACACTTGATCAATTGGTAAAGTTTTCCGCAACAGTTTTCAGCTTCATCTGTCCATTCAACTGAGACAAAGGTTTGTATTTCCTTGCCCGGTGACTCTCTCAAGTTCATAGAAGACGACGCTACTTCAGCTTTCTGGACCTTACCTTCACTCCTAAATATCCAAACACTCTGGCCAAGCATGAGAGGTTCCCTTTCCCTCTCAGTAGATTTCTTATTAGTTTCCATTCAATTTCAAAATCAATCCACTAAAATGTACTAAACATAGTCATTAATTTAATAAAACAGAATTTAAATATGGAAATATATATATATATATATATTGAATATAAAAATATAATATAAATAGATTAACTACAGTCAATAAATAACAACAAAAACAACCATAAAATCACTAATTAAAACTAAACAACCTTTAACTCTACAACAGATCACCCATAAGTAATTAATTGAAACCTATCTGCACATATTACATAAATAAATATATCAACAACAAAAACAGCAAACAGAACAAATGTAATCGTCACATATCATTTATCACTATACACATTTAATAAATCATCAACAAAGAAATATACCTATAATAGACTATAATACAATTATTTACATTGGGTAAAAGCCGAATTGGCTATACCCTCGCTCTAAAAAGAGCGGTTTGGTGCCACCGTACCCTCTCCTACTAATAGGTCCCTTATATTTCCTATTTACTATTCTCCATTTAATCCGATTTATTCTCTTAATAACGTCTCCCTTCAGCCCGGTCAAAAGTTGACCGGTTACCAGCCCCGGCGACGAGGATGCAGGAGACCCCTCACAACTATATGCTTACCGTTTAAAGTAAGTCAGTGCAAGTACCACTTTAACACACACACAAAAAAAAATTATTCAAGTATATCACCTTTATTTTTCAGTTTAAATCAGCGCTTATTCAGCAGTAAAGATCAATTGTGAGGGCACGGGGCCATCTAAAATTATTATTAGATTGAAGAAAGGGTTCCACAAACTTTGCGCTCTCCAATGCGCATCTGGGCTATGAGGCTGCCCTCCCAAAAAACAACAATAATTCAACTCTAGAGCAGAAATCTAATCCTGGATCGAATCCACATAAATCACAGATACCCGAACAATCCGGACAGTAACATGAGGTTATTAATTATAATAACCATAAGACCTTAAGATCTTCCACAGACTCTAGTTCCGAAAAAGGGCTTTAACTTGATCTTCTCCCCATCTCAAGGTCTTTCTGTTCGTATCTCAACAACTCATCCAGTTGAATATAGCAAATGTTCCATTATGTAGAGAGATTCCTATAAGATAATTAATTTGTTTAGGTGGTTAGGTGGCTAAGAAAATCCGTGAATGAGGCAGCAATAAACCTCCACTAATGTAAATATAAAGAGAGAGAGAAAGAGAGGTATTGCTGACTCTCTCTCGGGTTTGTCTTAGCCACTTAAACGAATTACCTAATAGATTACTTGAAACCATTGGTTACTTAAATGTCTTTAGAAGGAAAAACTTTATTTCAAGAATATATCGTGATGAGCCGTACCACAACCGTTTAACAGTTGTTTATATGTTCTTGTTTTTATACTCGTATTAAATTACATAATGCTTCGTTTGTAGTTTTACAGATTAACAGCTGGGATCAAGGAAGTTTATATAACTATACTCATATAATATACATATTTAAATAGAGAGAGAGAGTGAGAGGTGCGGGTGTCAGTGTAATGGTTATGAGTATGGACTTGTAAGTGGGAGGTCCCCAGTTTGAGGCCTACATGTAAGAGCTAAATTTTATATTCGTTTACTGCCAGATGATACCGAATTGGAGGATACTCCGCTCAGTCGGCGAAACGAAAACTAAATAGCGAATATATGACTGACGATAATCAGGATGCTTTGGAATCTGATATTGAAACTGCCTTAGCTCAATAAAAAAAATCGTTCTACTCCAGATATGGATAGAATTACTTGTCCTCTCCTTTTGAAGAGTACGTATAACAGCTGCCTTAAAGAAGGTTATTTCCCGGATTGCTGGAAATCCGGTGAGTTACGATTAATACTAAAAAGTAAAGACAAACCTTTAGATGACTCTAAATCATTCAGACCAATTTGTTTATTGCCAGTATTAGGAAAGATATTAGAAAGTTTGTTTATTCGGAAATTAGTGGCTTTGTATGAACATAAGGGTTTAGCACAGGAGACACAAAATATGGTGTAGCCAGGGTAGTGTACAGAGGATGCGATTCACGCTTAAATAGGTTCCTTAAATCTCGATTTTGAATATGTAGCGGGAATTTTTGTGGATATAGCTGGGGCGTTCGACAGTTTTTGGTAGGAAAGTTAGTTTGATCGTCGTAGGTTAATGTCTGATCCCATATATTATTTAAACTCGTTAAGTTTTTTTTTGAGGTACAGTGGTGGTTAGATCAAATTTTAGGATAATCACTAAGACTATTTACTGTGGATGTCCCAGGGTTCCATTTCTGGTCCTGTTTTTTGGAACATTGTTCTGGATGATCTACTCGCTACTGCTATCCCTGGAATTAGCAGTAAAATTGCCTACGCTGGTATTGGTGGTCACAGTCGGGCGCACTTGGAGACAAACGCCATGGCATGGCATTGCCATGGCAAAATTGACAACATGGTGAACCGAAGATAAATTGAATATTTCTCATGAAAAGACAGGTGCAGTGTTGTTTAAGGGTAGTCTTGCTTTAACCCGGCAGCCGGTTGTTTACTTTGGCTGTCGGAGACTGGGTTGGGTCAGCAGGTTAAATACTTGGAATTATTTTAGACTGCAAGTTGAGAGCAGCTTAGGCACGTTACTTGCAAGGACTGGGGTCTTAAGAAAAGGGCTGTCAGGATAATGTATTGCGCAGGTGGCTGTATTGCTGTTCCCTGTGGGCTCACAAAGTAAGTGGTTCGGTTTTCTTGAGATGTCTCTGCGACTTAAAGGTCTGTTATGTTACTTCTGGGGAGTTGCAGTCGTACAGTGTCCCAGGTTGTCTTCCCCGGAACTTGAGATTACTCAGTCGGCCATAAAATATATTTTGAGAAAAGGTGAAATAGTGAGCTTGGGTGGCATTACTGTGAACCTTTCCCACATGTGGACGTTGGCAGTGACTACATGATATGGCAGAGAAATGTTAGGAAAAGAAAAATTGAACAGGATCTTTTGGACATATGGAAAACCCGTTGGGCAAGTTCTTTGACAGCCTACCTGTTCTATAGGACAACCTATAGATATCTTCTGGACACGACGGTTGACAGATTTTTCATATGCGGTCTCCAGAGTTGTATCCGGGCAAGGGCAGATAAATGAGTGGTTTAAAATGGGGCTGGTGAGAGATGGTCGATGTCGTTCTGGCGAAGAGGAAACCGCTAAACATATAGTTTAGACTGTGAGCTTTATGAAGATCTCCGCACCAACTTGTGGCGAGGAATTGGATTTCATGTGATTCTTAGCAATGACACTCTGCCCTGGCTTCTGGAAAATAAACTGCATATAATGCCTTCAAAAGATTTGCGGAGTCTGCTCTATCGCGGCGTATGACTTGGGGTCTTTCTCTTGGGTGGGTGGAGTGAATGTTTTGCATGATTAGTAATTTATCGCTTGTCTGTGGACTGCGGGCGATAGCTTAGGTAGCTGTAGAATTTTGTAGACATCTCAGGATTATCGAGTACTGAGAGGTCCCTTATACTAGTCTAGTATGCATCTGTAAGGTATGACTGTGGGGTTTGTATGTGTGCTGGGTTATATTCTGTTGTATTGGGTATTTTGTGTCGGTCTAGTATGCCATAGTTTTTATGTTCATTTTGCGCACTTTTGTGTGCCCGTCCGTCGTTTATTTACTTATTTATGTGTATATAGAAGTTCTTTTAATAGGAAAGCTTATCGCGATACATGAATAGTTTGCGGGCTGGGATGAGCGGGAGCTCAGGAGCGCAGGGTAGTGTGTCTTTGATAAAAAAAAAAAGATTCGTTTAAAAAATGTTAATAGTAAAGTAGGCGCTTCCGCCTTGTCTCCACGACACCTAATTTGGTAGTTGGACTTGCCTCCCCCTGAAAAAACGGGCATTACTTAACTTTTTTGAATAGAGAGAGAATATATGTGTACCTCAGAAGGAAATGGCACCATGTCACAAAAAGTAAATTTTACAGGAAAGTTAAATAAAGACATTTTTCAAATTCATTTTACTTCTACTTTTTATGTTATACTCTTTCCTGTACTACTTTGCCATAATTATTACAATAGTTTAGACACCTTTAACTCCCATATTTTAGATTATTTTATTTTTAGCTCCATTTTGAAAAAATTGGACATAGTGCCTTTTCTCAGTTACAAGGTAGCTTAGAGTTTAGTTCTGAAATATAAACAAAAGCACCATGTCCTCTTTGTTTACACAATCTTCATACATAATGAGAATTTACAAATGATTAATTTACTGTAAAATCAGTTGTATTTAACTTTGTTCGGGATAGTCTAATGCAAATGCCTTCGTTTAAAAAAACTGAATTAAAAACTACCACTATCAAAAATTATTATTTTATTATGATTTCATAAAAAAAGAAATACAAAAAGTATAACAAAATAAAGAATGACACACATTTTAAAATAATAATTATTAATCAGAGTCATCTTCTTCAGGAAAGTCTGGTGCGTTATGATCATGTTGCAGACCCCTATAAAATGGCGTGACACTCTCATGGTAGGAATTGTAAGAGCGATATAATATCATTATATTTTTGAACAGAAATGAGATGGTTTTTACTAGAAAGTATATCAAGGGATTGAGGAAGGTTGATATCTTCTTTTCTAGTATGTCTTCTAAGATTTATTTCTGAATAAATCTTATCTTCAAAATTTCTTTTGACAAAAAGGATAGCAAATTGTTCTTGTTTCACTTGCAATGGCAGCATTGAGATAATTGCAGAGGTTTCTTATTACTATCATATTTTCGGTAAACAAAAGGAGAATTTGATTTGTCAAATAAGGACTTAAAATTTTTAAAATTTTCTATTTCCATGTTATATTCTTTATATTTACTGGAGCTTTGTCTAATCAATTGCTGCCACTCCCATGGAGTGAAAATTGTTAATTCCTGAGCCTTTTTTCTTTTCAATAACTGCATGGACGGAATCGGCTTCCATATGGGTGTGTCCCTTTAGTAGGAATTTTTGATTAATAACGTTCACTTGATGGTACTTATTAAGTATCTAAAAAAAACATAGAATAATAGATGTTTTTATTCTGTCCGTAGCAATTATCGGTCCATAAAGTTATTTCATTAACAGTATAATTTGGGATAACTTGGTCCGCCAATTGTAATATTGAAGAGGCTATTTCATTTCCCCCACGGCCTACTTTTGTTCATCCCACACTATGCAACTAGCTGAACCATCAGCAGAATCGTAAAGAGTAAAATTAAAGGTCCATAATTTTCTTTTATAGAAGCTTATAGAATTCATCAAAACAGATGTGGGAAGACACTTCTGAAGATCGGCAATCAGTACTTTATGGTTAAAATTACTTTTAGCAGAAAATGGGTCATTACTTTTCATATTGTATCTTTTTTTTGCTTCTTCTAGATGAGTGCTGTGATCTGTTTTTATTTTTTCTCTTTCTTCTTCGGAAGCATTATTTTGTAAGCGAGACATGAATAAACTACAGGAATCACAAGTGTCCTTTCCCGGAGCTTTGAAAGATAAAATAAATTTGGTGTTGAATATTTCACCATACAACCACTTTTTAGCAATTTTGTCTTGGGCGACATTATTTTCCTTGCACCATCATACCTTACAATCTATACATACCTTGAATTGAAAGTCCAGGTTCCAGAAACTTTTTTCCTGAACGTTCTCTACAATAATGGCTTTCATAATAAGGGAATGAAGCTATGTGGTTGTTTACTGATTCAACAACTCTTGTGGAGTTTTATTTATGGGAGATTGCTTTCCTCTTAAATCTTGTTCTATTATCCTCCCTTCTTGTCTTTTTTTAATAGCATTAATCACTACTTTGTTTGAAATGGAAAGTGTATTCAGAAACATTACCTTGCACACTTTACTTTTTTATCATAAATGTATAAATTAATGAATTTGTTTTGGTTTACTGCCATCTCTTTTCCGTGATCTTTCGATTGGTTTAACCTCCACACAAGAACTAATAAACTGTCGTTTAACATCAACATCTTTATTTTCATCCCAATATTCTTTGAATATTGCTAACCTAATATGTTCTACATCTAGTCCATCTACATCTGCCAATCTCATCTTTTCCAAGCATCGAAACTTACAGGTACAAGATGGTTTTAAATTTTTAGCTGGGATAGTCTTGCCCATCTTCTTAATATGTTTTTTCCTCCTGCTTTCAGAGTCTTGCGTTTGTTACATAACTACTGCTGCGGCTTTCTTACTCGTTTCTTACCTTCTCTTACAATTTCTGTCTTGTCAACAACCTTCCTTTTATATTTATTGTTCAGTACTGAATATCCATCATCTGAATCTGATCTCACGTCAGATTCTTCATAGTTTGGATCATTGTCTGAGTCATCTAATTCCTTGCTTAAGTATAAGTCATTGTTTAATAAGTCTATTACTGAGCTCTGCTGACAAGTATGTGGCAGTTCCGTATAAGTAGTATACGCAGTCTGGTCGTTGATATAAGTATTAGTATTGCATCTGGTTACAGAAACTAAGGAATCTTTGTCTGGCACAGGAGCTCCTTGCATTCTACGATCAATTTCTTTTAACTTGTCTGCAACGGAGAAAAGTAGGAATAATCACAGATGACAATATACGAGCCCTACTACATAAATAGTTTATAAGACAGACTATAGTTTAATTGCTGAGAACAAAAAATAAATACAGGCTAAGTAAGTTTATTAATTAATGGGTTCAAGCGAAGGATGTTCGCAATTCGGCTTCGGAAGATATTTTCAAGTAGAAGATGTCGGAAGTGAATTGAAATAAATGTCTAAATTAACTTTGAAGCTGATGGAAATATCGTCCGAGTAGCAGAAGAGATCGCGGAATTTTAAGCAATGGACGATATTCCTTCGATATTTGAAGTTTGAAGACATATTAAACGCAGAAATAATTTACATAATATTCAAATACAGAAATTCTCAAACACGATCTGTAATATAACCAACAAATCTTTTTGTTCTCAGCTTAGACATTAAAAATTTGCTCTTACCTTGATTTGTATTTTTTAGCTTCTTTAATGCAGCATTTATCATTCTTCCTGCCCGAGAATTTTCATTAAATTCTTTATGATAGTTCATTATTTGTTATAGTTTGCTCTAACTTTACACAGGTAAATAAAAAGGTATACACTAAGTGGCAAATTGGAAAAAATAAATAAATTGTTCAGTAATAAACGCTTGGGATAATCTAATTAAAAACAAAAAACTCTAAAGCGGCCTCTACACGGTCAATAATGTTGACAATACTTTAGAGACAATAATATTGACCATGTAAGGTGAAAATATTGACAATAATATTGATCGTGTAAGGTAATGAAGTAGTGTGATTGGTTAGCACGAATATTGATGGTTATATTGTCAATACTGATATTGACAATATTATTGACCGTGTAGAGGCCGCTTAATATACTACAAGTAATAACTTTAGTTACAGATGTATAAAAAGAGTAACTAAAGACAAAAGAAAGATTAAAAAACAAAAGAAAGATTGAAAAACAAAAGAAAGATTAAAATAGAAGAAAGATTAAAAAACAAAAGTTTATGCCTCCCTGAAGTGCTGAAACAATGCACTATGTGGACATGGTGTTTAATTTTCTTTACAAATTTATAGAAGAATAAAGCACTAAATGGACATGGTGCTCAACAAAATTGGAACGTTGAGAGCGAAAAGGAACCATGTCTACATAGTACCTTTTACTCCTTAACCATGAAGTATGATAGTGCTTTTTAAAAACAGATAAATTCGTTTTATATTGTATCGCATTATATTAAACGTGGGACATATTGCTTTATACCTCTAGAAAAAGCAACAAAAAATTAGTAAGATGATGCCAATAACTCAAAATCGAAAAAAAAGGCGACATGGTGCCATTTCCTTCCGAGGTATAGATTATAATATATGTGTATTTTAGAATAGTAAACCATTTTACGGACATTTTGATTACTATGAAGAAAAAGAGTAGATCCAAATTGTTTATCATGTAATTTCTTTCTTTCTGTACTGATATATTAAATCGGCTTAAGATTGGGCATATACTTTTTTACTTCTCTTAGTTCTTCTTTACTGAGGAATATTGTTTACAATAGCATTAATCGTCTCTGACTGAGAGACGGGTGAGATAAAAGAGTTACTGGTTGTATCGAAATTTCTGATACAACTGCAGTATATGTATATATCTGCACTCCATCTTACAGTCTAATTTCGCATTAAAATCTAAACAGAGAGGACTCGTTAATTATGGAACAAGCTTCAGCAGCAGGTTCCATTAGTTTCTTCATCACAAAAGATTAAAACTTCCACATCTTTAATATAGTAAAACTGATTTTTTTTACTTTCTCTTATCAATGTAAGATTTTTAAATTGAGTTTTCACTAGCAGAATAAAACTTGAATTCCCAGAATACATGTTTTGATGTCCCCTATTTACGAAATAAATGTTTTCAACGACTGGTCTGTATGTGTTGGTATGTCTCTATATAATATGTATTGAAATATTTATGTGTGTGTTTTATATATACAGTTAATGGCAGTCATATTCATACAGTAGTCATAATGTACATATGTGCATAACGTATACGTACATGTACTTTTTTTTTACCAACTTTATATGAAATATATTTGGCACAATTTGCTGCTTGCTATAAAACAGTAACATTTGCTTTATCTAAAGGAATTTATTAGAATAATATAAATATCAAAAACAAAGTACTAACCTGATGCGACTTTCGTATTCATACACACTACATATACTCATTCATTCTCTAATAATGTTTACTACTTAATCTCTAAAGGTATTCATTAGTCATACATTCAGTTTAATGTTTTCTATCATTTTTGGTGGGTCTAATTTAAATTTAAAAGTGAAAATAAGAAGAGGTAAAGACAGGAGTAGTGAAATTCGTAAAATCATAATTGAAAATTGGAAAAGAGGAAAAAGTTAGCGTGAAATTGGAAAATTAATAAATAGAAGCCATGCTACAGTACAAAGTATAATTAACCAGTTCAGAAATGAAAACAGAATTGAAAAAAGGCAAGAAATTTAAGTAGAAGGTTGCTCAGCGATTATGATGAACGATTCCTAGTAAGAAAAGTGAAAGAAAATCCTGAAATAAGTGCCCCAAACTTAGCTGTGGAGATGAGTTTTAGGTTGGGAAGGAATATTAATCCTGTGACTGTTCGTAGAGCCCTCAAAAGAAATTCGTTTTTTTTCCAGGACAGCAAGGAAGAAACCGTTTGTAAATAAAAAAAGTACAAAAACACGGGTTCAATTCGCTTATCTTACAGATATCATCAGTTTGATTTCTGGAAAAACATTTTGATTTACAGACGAAACTAAAATTAACATTTTACAATCTGATGGAAACTGTAAAGTTTTTCATTTACCATTCTTCAATTACTTTCTCCTTAAATTGACTTGTATTTTGGATCCCGTGTTTTTTTATTTACGAACGGTTTCTTTCTTGAATTTGACCAATGAATACCTTTAGAGATGAAATAGTAAACAATTATTAGAGAATGAATGAGTATATGTAGTGTGTATGAATACGAAAGTCGCATCAGGTTGGTACTTTGTTTTTGATATTTATATTATTCTAATAAATTCCTTTAGATAAAGCAAATGTTACTGTTTTATAGCAAGCAGCTAATTGTGCCAAATATATTTCATATAAAGTAGGTAAAAAAAAAAAGGTACGTGTTCGTATACAGTATGCACATATGTACATTATGACTACTGTATGAATATGACTGTCATTAACTGTATATATATATATATATATTGTAATGGTTCTTCTTTCCCTTAATTTTTAATTTATATAATTAATAATAAAATTTAAAATCAATTTAACTATAAGGGTGATTGAATCTTGATTCAGTTGCAAGTTTATTAAAACAATTTATTATTTATTATACACACATCAATATATTTTTTTAAATAACACCAGTTTTAAAATATTTTCTTAAAAGGTAAATTCTTTAAATAATAACAATCCATGTTTAAAGTTAATGTTAATTATATTAATGTTTACAATACACCCACCTTAAATGGGAGCTCCCTTCTGTTTAGCCACACAAACAAAACTAAAAACTAAACTCTTTTACCAGCCCTTTCATTTCACAATCCAAGCCGCCAGGAGGCACCGCTGCCTTCTATATCTTAATTCATCTCAAGGAGGTGCGCTCCTTTGGGCCAATATAAGCACTTCTCTAGTTGCCAAGGTTAGTAGGGAGGTACTTATCCCCCCATCATTTCTATATTTGTGTTAGGACAAAAAAAATGTAAAATTTGAGTTTGATAAGGATGCGGATCATCTGGGAAATGCTCTGCTTTCACTGACACCGGTAACTCTATGATGGTATGAATACATATATTATATTGTCCACGCTGTATACATAAGCTGCGCGAATACATAAGGCTGCAAGGCTAGAGACTGGCGTTTAATGAAAATTTGTTATTTTATGTATAATTGTATTAACAGGAGTAAGAGAAGTCATGTGAGTGATTTACACCAGATTTTTTTTTTCAGGTAAGAGGACAAGCGAAGTGCTTACTGATGTGGACCGATTAATGGAAATATAAGCCCTTATTTTTGTTATAAATAAAGTTTTAAAAATATGAGATTTTATTATTCTTAGAAATTGGTTACCTATTTTTGTATGTATGTAGAGGGGTCACATATCTCAAAAATAGAATTCAATCTTGATATTTCATTTTAGTGTTACCAGGAGAATAATAAGATTTTGATTAAAATCTGAATTTTTGTGATCGTGTCTAATTTTCGAAATTGAATTTTGACCGGAATAGCTGGAGGTTCCCTGAGTTCGAAATGTGTGTGGTAAGCATAACTTAAAAACGGAAATCGCAGAAAGCTGAAGCTTGGTATTTCGTTTAGGTTGAGATCAAAATCGAGCGACCGAAAGCAATAATTTACTAAAGAGATTTTTCAGTTTTTGCGAAAATGGCTCCAACGATTTTCTTAAAAGTGGTACAACTAATCATGAAAAGGGTACAACTTTTATTTGGAACATTTTTCTTGAAAAATTCATTCAAGGAGGGTTCTTGGAGAGGGATTAGTGAATCCCTAAAGTGTCATTACAGTATGTCATATGATTCTATCATCTAGATAATATCAAAAGAATAAATATGCTGCCAAAATGTCGAGTTTGAAGAAAATCTGTGACTAGAAGTATAAGTACTCTTTAAAAAACTAAGGGTTAAACTTGATTATGAATAACTATGCATATCCTGTCCCTTTAGTTTGAAACTTTTTTAAATTGTATTAAGAGAAAGTCCTGTGAGTATTTCATACCTGACTTTTTTATGTAGAATCAAGTTTACTTAATAAATGTTCAGTTCTAGCTATTTGAACCTGTATGTGTTGTGGAGGGAGTGGTTGAATAGCCAAATGCTGTTCGTCCTGAAAGATGGCTGCTTAGATATCTATGTTCATAGAATAGACATCTATGAAGTGCACCATGCGTAAGTTCGAGTGAATATATATTAACTTTATCATTTTACCATTATATATATATGTAGAAATAGATTTTATGATAGGTTTAGCTTATTATAGGCATCAATTAATTATGATGGAACTAACTAAACAGTAAAAGAAATTAATGTTAGGGCTAAGAAAATATAATCTAATTAGAATGTGGCAAATGTGCACATTTCACACATTGTGTAAATGCTCACTGAATAAAAATGTTAATTTTAAATGTGATTTTCACCGGTGTGCTGATCCAGTATTACTGCCTAATCTGCCTAATGCCACAACACCATCCACCACTTGCTTTTGTAATAATTTGAATAGCCATGGTAAAGCGGGGGCCCCATGATGCCGATATCATTGTTACCAACAATCCTGTACAGAATCATTAAATCAACTGCAAAAAATAAAAATTGATTGATAATATTTTGTTTTAACAACACAATGGCGACAATAAAAAATTGCTGTTAGATGGAAGTTTACTGTCCTTATGGGTTAAGAAAGTTCACAATTCACAATAACCTGTAACCAGTCAATCTTCATTACATTACAAATCAATGGTGATCGCTGAATGATTGCAATATAAACATATATAATCATATAATTAATAGAATTGTTTAAAAGTCCTCAGAGACGAAGTAGTTTTTAGACCAGTCTAAACAGCTGTAGAAATAGATTATCAAAATGTTGAAGTAATCAAGTTGATTAAGAAGAATGAATAACTCAGGGTATGTCTCAGTATTCATTCAAGAATGAATGACTCAGAGGAATGGGGAGGTATGTCTGGATGTTGCAATGTGAAGTGCACTTTACCTCCGGGTATAACTCTTGATGATTTGCGTAAGGTGAAAACTTCAAAAGCTGTAGTAAGGAAGTCTTCGGTTCCCGAAAGTAAAAGAAGGAGAACTGTTAAAAGTACCTTACCTTCAACCCCTGCAGTGCAGTCAACTAAAGCCCCTTCAGTAAAATCTTCAGTAAATTCATCTAAAGCTCCTGTAAGTTTATGAAATTTTCTTATACACTTTATAAAAAAACTACTGTTCACCACCATAGAGGAATTTTCTATGCATTTAAAAATATCCTTAGATTTGGATAATAAATACGAAGTAGGTTCATAATGATTTTTTACAAAAATAACCTGGCTTGTTAATAATACGTTTCAATTTTGTTAGATTGTAAATAATTTATGAATAACAAAATAAATCCAAATATAGAAGTTATTCTTCGCAATGTTGATTACATAAATATAAGTCTATTGTTCAGTTTGTAGCGGTTTAATCTATTATACCTTATTATTTTGAAAGATATATTATCAGAAGTGTCAGAGTTAAGTTAAATAGCTTGGAAAAGAAATTCGCGTACTTATGGCAAACAAAAAAGAAGAAAATTCTTATAAAAAAAATAACAAATATGATGAACATAGGATTGCCCACTGTAAGTTATATAATAAAAGAAATTGAAATGGGTTCAGTGATCAGTCGATACTGCTCAGACAGTCCTGTAAACTTAGAACATATATGAAGGAATAAAGTGAGATATGTTGAACAAGAACGCCATATAATGCCACTGACCTTTTAGGCATGATTTTTAGGGACTTAATATTAATGTGGCAACCCAGACAATAAAAAACAAAGTAACAATAGGTGACAGGAAGTATGCCAAGAAAGAAACGCTATATTAACAGAAAAAAATCAACCTAGTTTTCTAGAATTTGCAAAGGAATACATAAACAAGGTATCTTCATTTTGGACTCACATGATATTCTCGATTGGAGTAATTATAATGCCTACGGATCAGATGGTCGAGACAATGTTTGAAGTACAGCAAATAAAGATTAAATAACAAACTACAGTTAAACACAGTGGTAGAGAGTGTTCTAATCCAATCTAATCTAGAACTCGGGGCCTCCGTAGGGAAGTTCAGCATTTAGGCCACTAATGGGCCCATTGTGCACCCCGTGGGACACCTCACATCAGCCATATACCAGGGCTGGACGAGTGAGATTTCTGAATTAGGTATAGAGTGTTGTTACTGTAGGGATTTATGAAAGCCTACAGTATGGGAGAATGCATTGTACAAATGGAATATAGCCCAACACGTTGTTCAGACATGAAGGAAACTAAATATAGTGTAAAATATAAAGAAATTTAATTTGACTTTCTATTCCTTCAAGATAAGCATCTCAACACATAGCCAAGAAATTTATAGAATGATTATTACATCTTTCATCACGCCAGCTCTAAATGCCTCCTCAGGCCCCTGACCTCACTGAACACCTTTGGTATAAACGGACTTCAGATCAAAAAAGTGAACATAAGAAACAAAAAACATCTGAAATACAATTTATCAGAAGATTGGAAGAAGTCCTGAGACCCAGAGAATCTGATGTGAAACACACACGACTTTCTCCTACAGAGTTATCCAATTTTAGTTGACAAATTTTCTTTTAAACTAATTGTTAGTAAAGTTGTAGTTAGTTATCCTCACTATATAGATGGTCGGCAGCGGTATATTATACAGTTGATTTTAGGATGGCGCTACCATTAAGCCACAAATACTGGTTGTGATTTGTGCAATTTATAGTTAAATTAATGTCTCCGCTCCACCAAGATCCTAAAAATTAAATCAAGTTTCTGGAAGGTTTATATCTATGCTAGCATTCCAAGTTTTAAGAAAATCCTTGCTCTCGTTTTCTAGAAATTCAGAAAAAAAACCTATTCTGTGAAGTCGAACTTCCGATCAACTTTCTTTAGATTTGGAAATCTAATAATGTTTCTAATATATCATCAATATTATTTTCGTGTTAGAACCATAAATGCATTTTAGGAAAGCTTAACTTTTCAGCCCAGACCCTCCAAAACTCAATTTACCCAGAGAAATGTTTCAAGTAAAAGTGATAGGCATTTTGTGTGTATTATGCGAAGTTTAAAGAAAATCGTTGGGTCCTTTTTGAGAATATCGGCAATACTACAAAAAAATCAGTAAATCGAATTTTCCGGTTGATGGATTTTGGCCCAATTCAATTGCGGCAGTGAAACCCAAATAGAATATGAAATTTGGCTCCCTGCGATTTTTTCGTCGGTTTTGAGATATTTTGTTTAACCACAAACACACATGATTGCAGATCATTCGCTAAAACCTTTTTTTCCTTCTCAGGAAAGTGCAAAACAAATACTTCCTCTTGCAGCAGAAAGAGGGAGTAAAAATGCAGAATAGTTTTAGATAATTGAGAAAAATAAGGGCCCAAATTGCTAAAAAATATAAATGTCATTTCCATGATAGAAATATTATTTTCAAAGACTTATTAGCTTTCAATTTTAGAATTTAAAACATGTTCAATTTTTAAAATTATGTTTCCGTGATTTCTTTTTTTTTAATTTGTTTAAATTCAACATACATTGATGAACATGGATTTCCTTTTTGCCCTACTGAATGTAGGGCCTTTCTCTGCTTTAAGATTTAAACATCTTGTGTGAATTAGTCACACGACCTTCTCTTACTACAAAATGGGAAATTTTCTTCTCACATACAATTCTTAGTGTTTAAAACCGTCGGCATTTTTATGGAGAAAATCACAAAACAATAAAACCTATTCAGTAATTGCACTTCCGCTCAACCGATTTTCTTCAAACTGGGAATTTTGTCAATTTAGTTGACAGAACTGTACAGCACATTGTTGAAATGAAACAGCACATTAGAGAAAAACATACCCAATCCCTCCCCCAAAAGTCTCCTTTAAATGAATTTTCCCGGAGAAATGTTTCAAATAAAAGTTATGGCTCTTTATATGTGTAGTTAATATTTAAAGTTTAAAGAAAATCGTTGGAGCCGTTTTAGAGGAAATAGCAAAAGGTGTCAGATGCAGTGGTAGTACCTAAATGGAATACCAAGTTTGAGGCTTCCTGCAACTTTTCGTTTTTGAGATATTGTTTTCACACACACACACACAGACCCTTTTCTAAAAACCACTTTTTTGGACTTTAGGAACCTCAAAACGTGTATTTCCGGTGAAAACTCAATTTCGAAAATTGGGCATGATCGCAATACTTCCTCTTACTATATTATTAGTAAGAGAAAGAAAAAATTTAAATTAAAAAAATATATATTAATGTTTCAAAATTTTATTAAAATAGTTACACTGGAATAATAATAATAACAATAACGGGTCTTTATTTTTATGAAAAATAACAATAACAGCAAAATGAAAATATTACAGACTGACTTATACTGGAATATATAATATCTCAAATATATGACATATATAAGAAATTTATTTTCTTAGGCACTCTGCAAGTGTTGTGAAGATTCTCTCTGCCCATGTTGTAAAAAAGGATTTGGACAAAAACAGTTTGAAGAATATGGAATTCCTCAAAAAGAAAACAAAAAAAATAAAGTATTAACCAGAGAATTACCTCTCTATGATGACAATTTTCATTTACTTGGATACCTTCCCGAAGGCACCATTATTAAAGGCCCATATTGTCTGAAAAGTCATGATCCTTTCATTGAGGATGTTAATAAAGATGAGAGAACTGAAAGCAAACCAAATAAAGAGCGTGCATGTCCCCCAGAATGTAAGGAAGCCGCAATGGAAGGTAAATTTGCAGTTCCATTCCCGAGGTGGGTAAATCGCAAACAATATGATAATGCAACTCGTAATATATAATGTTAATCACTTAGAAATATAAAAAAAGAATGTATACAATAAAAATGTTTTATCAATAATTATCCTATATGTTTTGTATTAATGTTACTGCGTAAAGCTTATTGTTTTTAAGAAACTGTAGTAGATCATAACTAATTTGTAATTAACTTATAAGTTTGGTTCAACATATTATATAAAATTAGAAAAGATATTTATCATTGAAACCTGAGTTTTTATTTAATACGTATATTTCATGTGCACAGCCCCTGCAATAGTTGCATTTTTGTGCATGATACTGATTTCTGTTTTATTCGATATATGAATATGAGAACTCAATCCTGTCAAAATTAGCCTTCTTACTTTTTGAACAAAACTATTTCATATCAAAAACTCTGGTGTGAAACAGATACACCACTTTCTCTTGCTAGAGTCTACATAGTTATAATTATTGACAATTTTTCTTCAAACTTATAATTTTTGTTAAATGTTTTATTGTTTTGTCACGAGAATATTTCCAAAGTGACTTGCTTGTGACCACTCAGGTCGGCTGCACGGGGGTGGCGTATTGAACGCCACTTCGTTTAGATGGGCAAACGAAGAAATCCCAAAAATAAAACTTTAGGATGGACGAAGGAAGGGAAAAAAATGGTGGTGATAATAATCGATAATCCCGGTCAGGAAGGGTCAGAGGAAATACAGGGGACATATCGGAAAGGCGGTTTACAATGTCTTACTTTCAGCTATCTCGCTGCTACAAGGCCTAGAGAAAATATGGTAACAGTACCTCACAGTATAATACACAGATAGTTGTTGTGGTGAAACTAATACATTCTGGCCACAAAGGACGACGACTTGACATAGTAGAACAACTCGAAATATATAAACGAACAAGACACAAAACTTAATAAACGAACAGACAAAATTTGCCAGTGAACCATTATTCAAAACACTCTTCCCACAATAGCAACAGAAACGCAATTACCAGTGCAAACATTATACACGCAACAAATAATTCTTACACGGATTTTAGTTTTAAATCTACTATATATATATATATATATAAAAAGAAAGAAAAAAAAAGTGTGCGTATTTGGATGATGTATGATGTATGTGAATGTTGTGTAAAAAGGTGATATGTTGAGTGGAATGCATAATAAAAAACTTAATTATAAAAAACCATATTTAGGTATACATGCTTGCGAGGATGTGAATGTTGCGTGAAAAAGTGAAATAATGACTGGAATGCATAGTTATATAAAAAACTTAATTATAAAAATCGCTTAATTTTAAATGATGTTAGTTTAAATCGTTATTTAATTTAATTTAAATTTATTTTATATATTTTATATTTTATTTTGGTTAGTTAATTGTAAAGTAAATCTCCCTCCAACAACAGAGTTTAAAAATTAGACCCCCACGTGTTGTGTCCATTGTAAGGAAAATTTGCCCTTTAACAACCCAAACACGTGTTTCCCCACCCAGCTGACCATACCCCTTGACCTAGTTTAAGAGTTTAGTTTTTAAATACAGTTAAACCAGTCAGTGTGTAAACTGAGTTTGCTCTGTGCAAGTCTGTGTTGTCACACCGTCTGAAAAGCGCATCCTGAAGATGGGCGAACGCCCGAAACCGGTCGATGACCACAAAATGAAGACGGCTACCACGGAAAATGTCTCTAATACACAGATATATTAGCATAAAATAAAGGAAAAAACTAGGTGAGAAGAAAACCAATCTTTAAATGAAAACTAAACCAAGTAATAATTGGTATTTTATCCGTCGTAACATGCATATTGATATTGTTCCTGACCGGTTTGGGATTTTCATCCATCGTCAGAGAAAATTCACCAAAGTTTGTGTAGAGAGTTCACTTCAACGTAATGTTTATATTACACTCACACTTGTTGGTTTTATATATATGACAGCTATTTATGTGTTTAGGTAGTTCACAAAGTTTGATGTATTTTCAAGAAAACATTCAATAATGTTGCACTATCTATGGATTTTGATCTAAGCCTTCGTGTCACATCCAAAACGGAACCTTCTAATAAAGTTCACATTCTTGTTATTTAGCTTGAAGTTATACATATTATTGCGCCCATTTATATTGCCTGAATAGTAAAATTCAGAAACTTGTATCTGAGTGAGAAACATTCACTTGTGTTCCTCTTACTGCAATTAAAAACATTGTAATGATGGAATTTTCATCAACTTTGGCCATAATATATAACAAATAAATATAGTGAGGCAAGTATGGACTAACATGGCAGCGTCCTTTTCAAAACTAATTGCACTTTAAACAAATACCCAACTTTTCTCAGAAAAATTTTCTAATCAAAAGATAGGTTCGTATATCCGCATGTAGCATTTAACGAAAGTAGTTTGCTACTTTCAAGAAAATTTTTCAATTGCATAAAGGTATTTTGTAAAGTGGCACTGCCGGTAACTGATTTCATTTCAAACTGAATTTTAGCGAAATTAAAAATTTGATACAACCATATATTGTATTGAAGTGACACTTTTGTGAGATGCTTAACCTTGCAGTTCTTACACAGTTAATTTCCTGGAAAAATATTCCAAATCCAAGTAAATGGGTTTTATGAATGTAGTCAATATATGGAATTCGTTGGTTTAAAGAAAATTGCGGCAAAACTAAAAAATACCATTCAGTAAAGTTGTTTTTCCGGTTGGCAGATTTTGACCCTTTATCATCAGATGCGAAGCTGGTTTCTAAACGGAATATCATAATTGAGCTTCCTTCGATTTTTGGTTTTCGAGATACTTTATTCACAGACTTAGCGGTCAACATTTGCTCAATTTTTTCGTTTAGTATTGGTATAAACTTGCGGTTAATAAAAAAACCTTTTTGAAAAAGAAGAAACTAAATTTATTTCCTACCAACAAGCATTCTTTATTATAATTACCATATGATTATTACAATAACTTGATCGTATTTTATAATTAAACAAAATAATAATTTTTTTCCATTAAGAGGAGGGTGCCTCCTACAAACTTTCAAACATTTGACATGATCGCAGTAGATAGATAACATGTTACATATTGTATTTAGTGCTGTAGTATACACATTACAGGGGTTCTCTGCTTTATAATATATAATATTATTATTATTATAATATATATATATAAAATATAAAAAAATATTATAAACATATAATATTATATATTATATATACTTTATATATATATATATTTTTATAATTAGTTTTTTATATAACTATGCATTCCAGTCATTATTTCACTTTTTTCACACAACATTCACATCCCTCGCAAGCATGTACGTTATAATAACGTATATATATATATACGTTTATAATAACGTATATATATATATATAAACGTTATTTGATTATAAACTGAATAGTAGTTTCTTACTCTATAAATCCATAATAAAAAAAAAACAGTGTTCTTAATGTTTATTAATTTAATTATTAATTATTATAAAAATGAGTAACAAATAAAGTAAAATAAATGTGATTAAATAAGAAAATTATTTATGACACTACTCATTACTATTTATTGTTGATCGCAGCAAGAGACCTAATCCATCCAATACCATATACAACATAATATACATATTTATGAGATTGCGCATCTTCATAAATTTCCAGCTAACGTTATACAAAAATGTTTATAAGATTTCATTTATAGAACTACTGGAACTTTTATTATATGATAATATTTATGTTATTTGGTTATATTTTAGTGATAGTTACATGTGTTTTAATGTTTTTTTTTTAAATAAATATGTATTGATGTAGACAAGGTGCAATGTGGGTTTAATTACGATCCATTGTTATTTTTGTAACTATAAATACAAAAGAATGATAATTCTTGTGTAAGATTTTTTTTTAAAGAAAGAATAAAAACAAGCACAGATGGAGGACGACGAAGTGAATCTGACACACAAGCACCACGCCAAAAAAGTTGTAGCCCGGGATAACATACAAGTTCCAGTGATTAAGGTTAGAACATATGGTTGTGACTTGTGAGTAAGCAACATTGTGGCTGTTTTCTATGATAGTCCTTGCTGCCAAACGATTATTAATAAATTACAGAAATGTGTTTGGAAGTCTAGATATTTGTTTAGGTATCATCATTGCATCCGACATGAAAGTTTTGGTCAAAATCCGACAAATCAGAAGTTTGTCTTTACTGCTATTCGTTTGTTCAGTTCTTTGCAATTTTCTCCATAACGGCTCCAAGATTTCCTTTAAACTTTGCATGCTAATTGCACACTAATAGGCCCATTTATTATTATTATTAAGAAGTTTTTAATAATATAGTTTTTAAGAAGACAACACTTTATTTTACCATAAAATACATGACCATAATTTTTTTAAATTTAAAAAAGGAGTATAACCACAATAGACTATCTATCAATAGCTTCACACTTCAATATAAAGGTAATTATTGATACTACCCAACAGCTCTCCTAATTTTATACTTCTATTCAGTTTAAATTGTCAAACCATTATTTTTAACTATTTTAATTCAATTTAGTCAAAAAACTAAATAAGCTTTTAATTTATTAAACCTATAACACTCGTTAGTTTCTGTAGGGCACCAACACTTAATGACTTGGAAACATGTCCCCAACGTTGTTTTTACTTGTTTTATACTTCAGCATAATAGTTTTAATTTTTCATCAGAGACATTTTCCGTGATAGCCTGCTTCATTTTGTGGTCATCGACCGGTTTCGGGCGTTCGCCCATCTTCAGGATGCGTTTGTCAGACAGGGTGATAACACAGATTTGCACAGAGCAAATTCAGTTGTACACACACTTCAGTAAAAACTGGATTTGCTCTGTGCAAGTCTGTGTTATCACACTGTCTGACAAACGCATCCTGAAGATGGGCGAACGCCCGAAACCGGTCAATGACCACAAAATGAAACAGGCTATCACGGAAAATGTCTCTGATGCTTTCCAGCTCTGCCGAACCAATCACCACAACAGTTTAATTTTTATTAACACTTTGATAAATTGATATTTTGTATCTACGTGCTTAGTTCTTTTTTTATTGGATGTCCCATTGACCATGGATGTCCCATATGGCTCCAGAATTATCTTCGTAATCAGTATTTTATTTGGTTTTGGGTCACGCACTCCTAATTAGGTCAAAAGACCTACCAGCCACTTCACCTGACAAGATACAATGCTTCAGGCTTTATATTCTGCTCCTATAATTAATGGGGATACTGTTGATTGTTTTTTAGTCCATATAAACGCTTTATTAATTTTGCAGTCAACGCTTTCTTATCGCTTGTGGTTTTAAGAAGTTCTAAATTTCTTCATTTAATTCGCTGTTGAGAAATACTGGTTTTACATCTAAATGATGACAGTTCCAACCTTTAGAAATAGCTAAAGTCCGAATTGTTGAAATATAGCTACTGGTGAATAAGTATCAAAGTAATCAGATCCATATTCTTGAATTCCCTTTAGCCACCTTGTATATCAACTTTCCGTTAGAATCTCTTCTTTTATTAAATACTCATCAACATTTTATAAGACATTTATCTGAAGGTGGAATCTGTACTTTCCAAGTTTTGTTCTATTTATGTGCTTGCATTTCAGCTTGAATCGCTTCGAACCATTGTCATTTTTCTTCTACATTTAAAGCTTTTTTTAGACCTTTAGGTAATTGGTCAATATTATAAATAAATGAGCTGTGTTAGTCTCATATTCATTTATCCAGCTTGGAGGTGTTCTAATTCGTGGTCTTTTGAGTTCTTCTTCCTCAAGTTGTCGTCCACATCACTTTCTTTTAATAATGTATTGCTGTGTTCGGTATGGTCATTTTAATTCGGATCTCCGCTTTCTAGTAATGTCCCATAGTTGGTGCCATGAATTTTAATATTTTCATTTATCTCACCGTCTCAGATCACCTTTTTTTACATCACATAAAAGATCACTTTCATCAAATATAATATCTCGCTACAATTACCTTTCTTCTCTCCGCATCCTAAAGATAATATCCCACAAGGTATAATTATCGTTCAAATATATCCCAGAAATTTATATTCTTTACTTCTTGCATCCAATTTTTGAGATAACCTAGAAATTTTGTACCCGCTTTGCATCCAAAAATACCAATATTGACAAACCTGTTTTTCTTCTTAACCGTATTTCTGCTGGTGGTTTCTCTACAGGTTCGGAAGGGATCTGCTAAATTAGGTAAGCAGGATTGCTTCACCCCACATATCCTTTTTAAGCTAAGAATCAAATATTAGAGATCTGGCTTATTCCTTAAGATTACTACTCATGCGTTCTGCTTTACCATTAAACTTAGGAGAATAGGCAATGATAGTCTGATACAATCCCTTTATTCTTAAACCTAATTGAAGTTCATAACACATTGTTACATTAGATTTTATATAGTGCCCATCCAAGGGCGCGGTTGAACTACAATGGAGACAGGCTGGGTTAAGAGGGTTTTCAAAAAATAAATAAATAAATAATCTGCTGAAAAAAATTAAATAGAAAAAACAAAACAAAAAATAACAATAACAAATAAACCAAATTAAAATAAGTAAAAAGGACAAAGGAAAACTGGGCGCCACGTTGTTATTGCTGTTATTGTTGTATGCAATTAAATCAAATTATTAAAAAAAAATTACAATATAACGCTGGTATAACAATCAATAAAATAGAAAATAGTTAAAAAAAAAAATAACAATCACTTACGGCTACAGCGAATAATGTAAATGTGAATCGGATATGCAGGTCTAAATTATTACACCAAATCAAAAAATAAAAAATTCCACAAATCAAAGGAAATTCACTCTAAATACATCAAATAAAATATCCCTTTTCCAGGTCCTGGAAAATATGTAATTACCAATACAAACTAAATAATACACTAATAAGAAAATAATTTCAATGAAATCAATTCAAATTAAATACACTCAAAAAGAGTCAAGACATGTATGTTTATTTATTAACTATCTTAAAAAACCAAAAAATAAAACACAAGTTTTTCAGTTCATTTAAAGGAAAATGAAAATTATAGGTATTCGTGAAGTATGCATTTTGAAAATACCTTTTTAATTCATTTTCAACTTTATGTAGCCGCCGGCTTAGTTCGACCATAATGCGTGTTTTTGATTGGCTATTGTATACATATGTACACATTTATATAGTTGTGACCAGTTGGTTTCTCCTTCTTTATTTTTCCTTTTTTTTTTGTCTAAATCCACCTTCTTCTCTATGGTATCCGAGACTTCTTCCTGTGAAGACGAGCCGCCAAACGAGCAGCACTGAGGAGTGCAAGATTATGCACTAAAAATCCGGCATTGCCGACAAGAAAGAAATTAAAACAAAGAGAGATCTTCACTAATCAAGCGACGGCTACCTACTAACTGTTCCCCAACTCGTACAGACGCTCGCACACAAGTGACATACCACGCCAGACTGAACTTCGAAGTCTTCCACCTCAGCTATGATATCAGAGAGCATTCTAGTAATTGTTGTGGTGGTTGGTTCCGCAGAGCTGGAAAGCATCAGAGACATTTTCCGTGTTAGCCTGCTTCATTTTGTGGTCATCGACCGGTTTCGGGCGGCGTTCGCCCATCTCCAGGATGCGTTTGTCAGACAGTGTGATAACACAGACTTGCACAGAGCAACTTCAGTTTACATACTCAGTGTGTAAATTTGCTCTGTGCAAGTCTGTGTTATCACACTGTCTGACAAACGCATCCTGAAGATGGGTGAACACCCGAAACCGGTCGATGACCACAAAATGAAGCAGGCTATCACGGAAAATGTGCGTGGAAGCAGAGCTCGATGTTCCTTCTTCACGTTCCTCTGAACAATGGATAACTTTACTTTTTCCGAAGGAGATCTCGCGAGACGGGAAAACAACCCTTCCATCTTTACAATATACACCGTTGAAGTCTCTTCTTATCCTTGGGTTTGTTCTAATTTCCTCCATTAACTTGTCTTCACAATCCACATCCAAAAATGCGTAGTGTTGTTGGTAGACTAAATCATCCCAGGATCTCATCTTATTCCGCTTGGTACCATCCAAAGCGGTTCCTTTGACGTGGACGCTGGCTGATTTTAACATATCTTTTTTGGAAATTCCCCTGGATAGTCTACAATCTCAACTTCCGCCAAGAAAGCGCACAGGGATAACTGAAAATGTGACTTTTTAAATTTGTTACAGTATTATGCAATTTTGCCGAAACGGCCCTATGATTTGCGTAACACATAAATGTTTAGGACTTTTATTTACCTCCTCTCTTTATGTATAGGTAACTAAAAGTTTAGTGAAAATTCTAGGTTTGAAAAATTTGTCAGTCACATTTTTAATGGCTACGGTAATAGCCCAATAATAGTTTCATATCAGTTTTTTCATTTTATTGAATATGTGATTAGTCTCGCAAGCTGGATAACAACTATGATTTTTCAGCCAATCTTTTAATATAAATTTATCAATCATCTGACGATGGATGGTAAACTGAAACCGGCAAAATAATGCCATGTGACGACGGATAAAATCAGAGATGTTTTCATTTTCTCTTCATTCACCCTCCGCAAAAGATTCGAACATTATTTTAGCTGTTAAACACCCTGTTCATATCCTTGTGGAAGGAAAGAGTGATTAGAAATTACCAGGAAGTTTTCAGCTTCATTGTTCTCATCACTGCTGTTTGCTTTTTGAACCTGATTTCTCTCTACCTCTAAAGAAATGGGCTTTTCTATAAAACTGAAAATATGGTGTTCTTGTTTCAGGAAAAAGGAAGGCCTACGAAAGAGGGATATACATTAAAAAGAACGCATGCGGTTACAAATTATGAAATCGCTTATGAGAAATTATTTAATGAAGATGACCATGACAAATATATAAAGGAATTAATGGAAGCTTTAAGCTCAGGATATGAAAAAGCTAATATCCAGGATAGGTGCGATGTTGGAACACAAACAAATTTAAAATTATGCGAAATGGATGATGATAGTATTAGAAATGTTATTCAAGATATCATTTTTGATACTAGCGATGAGTTTGAATTTAAAGATGTGTATTCATCCGAAGATGAAGAGTTCGCATCTGTTTCTTCAGAACAAGTCCAAGAAATGTTGAACTTAGAGGACAGTAAAAAGATGTTGAAAAAAACAGTATTTGGAATAAGAACTGATCCAGTGACTGGCAGAATAATTCTTGTGATTTATGATGAAAAAGGCGAAGCTGAAGTTCTACCAATTGGTCAAGGAAAGGTTTCTGACACTAAAGTTATTGTCAATCCAAAATGGGCAGATTATCCAGAAATATTAGTGACAGATAGTGAACATGAATTGCTTCATCCAATATCTTACAAAACGGTTTCTGGTGATTATGATAAAAAGTTGCTTGATAAAATGGATGTGAGAGCTGTGGAAGTTACAAAGCTTTTTGAATATAAGTATGTGGATCATTTAGATGAATCCTATTCCGATATAGAGTGGCAGCCAGAAGGTTTACAATTTGCCAGTCAGAGGTCGTCTTCAAGTATTTTTTCAGAAAGTGAAATAAATGTGATTTCTCAAAAAATGAAAAATGGTTTTCAAGAAAAACGTAAAAAGAGAAAGTATGATAAAAGTAAAGAAATTAACTTAATGGAAGAAACTGATAGTGCTTTGCAAGCAGGTCATCCCGTTAATTTTCCAATTGATTCAACAAAAACCGAACATTGCCCTGTTAGCGACAAGACATCACATGCATATAAAATAAAATATGATCCAAGTTTAGGAGAATCTTCTTCAGTCAAACTGACAGATGAAGATGTAACATATCTTGACGACAAACAAACTGATGCAGAAATAGCTATAAAAGACAAAATTCATTCGAAAATAGATCACAATTCTTCCAAAATGAAGGAAGTTAGCTCAAAAGGACATTATAAGGATGAGCAGCAGGATATCACTGAGCAGAAATTAACAATGGAGATAGAAGATGATTTGAAACTATTTGATGGAGAAGGATTGCATGACAGAGATCAACATTTAGGTAAAATGGAAGAAATAACCTCGAAAGTTCATAAAGACAATGGGCATGAATCGGATCAGGATTTGTTTGTTCCAAAAGAACGTGATTCTAAAATGTATAAAGCAAAAGAAACTTATCGTAGTGATCCAGATTTATTCATGAAAACAGTAGAAAAAAAAATTCCTGGTGAAAAAACAGGTTTTATAAAGGACTCAGATTTGTTAATCAGAGAAGAAGGGTGCTCGAAAATAAATGGAGCCAAAGAAACTCATCAAACTGATTCTGAATTATCTATAAAAGAAAAAGAACCAAAAATACTTGGTAGAAAAGAAGGTTTTCACAAGGACCCACTTTTATTTGATTCAAAAATCCATGAAGTTAAAGAAACTCATCAAACTGACCCAAATTTATTTATAAAAGAAGAAGAGGAGTCAAATATATATGATCAAAAAAGAGAACGTCATGAAACTGAAGAGAACTTTTTTACAAAGAAAACAGAAGATTCCACGGTGTTTGTGGGAAAAGAAATTTCACATAGAGAGGAATCTGATTTCGATACTTTAATGACAAAAATTAAACAGAAACCTCGAGTTGCAAAAGAAGAAGAATTAGATACTTTGAATTACATAGAAGATTTAACTAAGGTAGATGGAAGATCCGAAGTAAGCAGAAAGGGCTCTAAAGCAGAAGAGGTAATAAGTGCCGAAGGAACTGCCATGTCATCAGATCATCGTACCTCTCAAGAGCCAAGGGAAAGTCAGCTAAAAATTACGCCATCTGTTGAAACTTTAATTGAGTCAGAAAAATATAAAACTGACTGGATTGATGAAGATTATAAAGAAGATTCCGGCTTATCAATAATTATGCCAGCTGCCTCTACTCAGACATCTGTTCCAGGAAAAAGAGCTTCAATATTGGATACTTTACAGAGAGTCGAAGAAGAAATGAGACCATTAAAACATCAACTTGCGGAATTACAACGTCAGATGTGGGAAATAGATGCATCTTACCCAACAACTCCGACAAGCACAGAGTCACCGCCTGAACGCCCTAGTGAGCCGACCACTTCATTTTATTCACCTCAAACTAACTATGTATTTCCATCGCAACCTATGTGTAAATGTCCGCCTGGAGAATGTCATCCATCCCCACAAGCACTATGTAGAAAAATTGCTCATGAAAGACAAACGGGATCCTTGTTAACTGGCCTACCGACAGCTACTGAACTGGCTCGCAGATTGATGCCGCCAAGGAGGTCACTTGATTCACCAGCTACTTCACGCACACAGTCAGAAGACGTTTCAAGTGAACAAAGTAAACAATCTTTGAAAAAAACTATAGGTAAAAAAAAGTGAACACAATACCTAACAATAATGCATTTTATCATTATTATCCGTCTAAATAAATCAATATTTTTTTGTTTATTGAATAAAAATTTGAATAACACAGGAACTTGAATATAAATTGTGTAAAATAGTGAATTGTTAAATTCATTATATAAATTAAATATAGTAGTTCTAACTGGAATGCCCATGATGATACAACCATCATTATATTCCTCTGTACAGGATTGGTCTGTTCAAAATATTTTCCTCTAACAATCTAAAATATGAATTGAAATAATAAAGATAAATAAACAAAATTATTAATCTAAATAAAAGTCTGGCATTTTGTCTGCCGCAGTCTAACCTTCTGACTGGTTGCAGATTCTCATCCATCATCAGAGATGGTTTGATCAGGTTTGTGACTTCAGTGTCACATGTAACATTGAATCAGTTAGTGTGTGAAGTCTTCTCTTGCTAAAAAATAATAAAATACGGTGCTTATTATTACTTAATTAATAACAACACTTTGATGAATGATATATAATATTTTCCATTTATCGGCACTATACTCATTGTTGAGTTATGGCTTCTTCAATCTGTTTCTGCCAGTTAGTTCTGACCTGCGTGGCAGCTTACCAGTTGACAACATTCAGCACAGCCTGTGCATCCTGGCTACACTGTCCAAAATCGCCTCCCAACTTTCCTCGTTCCATAGATTTGCTCAGTCGCCAACTTTTTCGTGATTCCCTCGTCCCTCATCCTCGCAATTGTCCGGGCCATCGATGTCTAGCTAACTTATAAATTTGACCACAAATATTTCTTTGAATAGCGCATACAATTCCTGATTCGTTCTTGATCTCCATTTCTGTCCAATGCGTACCAGAAATGCCTTCAGCGCCAGAAATGCCTCCACTAGTCTCTGAATGATCTACCAATGATGTCAACGTCGTCAGATAGACGAGCATTTGTACTGATTTGGTGAATATGGTGCCATTGGTCTATATGCCCGGTTCTCTTACTACTTTCTCCAAGGCCAGGTTAAACAGGAGGCATTTTAAAGCATCGTCTTGCCTCACACCCTTTCTTATTTGGAAAAGAATCCCGCTTGTACCCACACCGTACCTATACCTGCACCATAGTTGTCCTAACTAGACGAATGAGTTTTCTTGATACATTCAGGTCTTCCATTGCTTGATAAAGCTGCACCCTGTTTGTGTTGTGGTGAGCGGCTTAAAGTAGAGGAATAGATGGTGGCGATGGTGGTCAAGACCTTGTATTCTCTTCCTTTCTCGTGAATCATTCTCAGAGTAAAGTGTGATTTGATGTTGATCCTATGTAGACTTTCCAATTTCTTTTTCTGCGTGCGGTAGCCTTTGGAATAAAATTTTGGGAAGTATTTTATATGCACATGGAATTAGGGAAATGCCTTTGTAATTTCTGCAATCAAGCTAGTTTTCTTTCTTCTGAATGGGACATATGATCGTCTTGTACAACCTGCAGGAATGACTTCTTCGTCCAGGTATGTAAGATCAGTTAATTTAGAAACAACTGTTGTTTCTTCAGCTCATTTCCAATGTACTTGAATAATTCTCTCATTAATTCATCAAAATCTGGCGCTTTATTATTTTTATGTTTTGTTAAGGCGTCGGTTAGTTCATCTTCGTCTGGAGGTCGAGTTCATCTGCTTTGTGCCACAATATGGCCATAACTTCATAACTTTCCACCGTTCTCCAGTTGACTTCCAATTGGTCTCATTGAATGATATCTGGTGGATGTAGCGCACAATCTTTTGTGTCTTATTTCTTTAAAATTCGGTGTCCGGCTGGGCCAGTAGACCTTAAAGCTATGTGTTAGGTATTATAGGAATGATACTTTAGTTTATTATGTGATCCTTTTAAACCGTGGCGCAAAATAAAACTTCAGTTCAGAACCCTTAAAGATAAGTGAATAATTATTAGACATCTAGAATTTGTATAGCGAGCTTTTTATTTGTTACAAAAAGTTTTCATAGAAACATAAATATCTAAAAGTTGAATCCAAAACGGGTTATTTCCTTAGTTGAAGCTATTTCTCAACAGGAGTGAACGCAAACATTTTTTTTAATGGATCAAATTCTTTTTTGTAAATATATGTAATAAAGTTGTGAATATTGCTATTAAGATAAACTTTGTCTGAGTAGGCAAATGTGTGCCGCTCAAATAGACAATAGAAATTATAGTTTGATTGCTGAAGAATATTTATTTGACAGGTGAGAGGCGTAGGACTTTTTACACACTCGGCGCTCGTGCGTCAACCTGGACGAGAGTTATAAAAAATACTTCGCTCACGAGTTAAATATTAGATCTTTTCTGCAATTGTGTTGAATTATTACACAATTAATTTATTCGAATATAAAAAATTAAAAAGGTGCAATACTGAGAATGTATTTCAATTCAAGTCAAATACTTCTCTCTGTAACCTGTTCTGTTTGGTATAAGCTCAAATGCGCTCTATCTGGGATTATCAGCTCTTGAATAAGGTCGAGCTGCCAGCTCATTGGCACGCTTAGACAGGGTGCAGACAAAGGATTGAGAATTTTGAGAAGTATTGAAATTTGCGCAGGCATTGAGCCACTCCTCAATAAGAAGAGAATAAAGTTTACAGAGAAGCTTAATTTAAAAGACTTCCGATTTCCTTCTGGAATAATTACAAACTTCCCGCGCTGAGACTTCGCCACAAAGTAGCCTATTAGTCTGGACTAGCTCTAGAAAGGTCCATCTGCTACCTACTACCGATAGAGAACTTTTTTCCTTACTACGAATCCCACCGCCAGCACTTAAAACATCGCTGCGAGTTAGATTTTTGTACTGATGAAAAGATGGGAGAGTCGTTAGAGGTAGAATTGAGGCAATTAGCACTTCAGGCGATACATACGCGTTATCCAAAAAGTGAATGGCTCCACATATTTTACGGACGGTCCATTTGTTTCCATTAGTGAATCTGGTGCCTATATGGGAATTTCGAGGCCGAAGTGCTAGCAGTGAAAATAGCCATAGCAATATTTGAGATTACGTCAATTAAGGCAGTCATTAATTGATTCCTGCGCTCTCTTCTCCCATGACCCTCCAGATAGCGACCTCCTTTTTTCAACTAAGCAACCAAGTAATCTAATAATAATGGCTGGACCCTTGTCTATCAGTGGGTTCCAAGTCTTTGCGGGATCGAGGGGAATGAGAGGGAAGGATGATGGCCAAACAAGCCTATATATAGTTCATCTCGTAGATAAAAAAAAATTGCCAAAATTCTAGGAGGGATATATATACTGTTCGAGCTCTCAGTTTGCCCACTATTTCTTAATTATCTGTCAATAACAAAATATTAAGCATTGAACGAAAGCCTCCCCCCTGATTGAAACAAAAACAAAACTTATATATATATATATAATAAAACTTAAATTTTATTCAATACACACTTTTTTAATAAAGTCTGTTAACAGTGTCCTGAGGGTTATGTTGAATTTCATGATTATTACTACCAGCTTGCATTAGTTGTATGAGACCCAGTAGTGTTCTCAGAGCAAGTGTAGTATTTACTTCGTTTCGATCGAAATATGGTTTATTTGTAGCTGTACTTAATGCTTCAACAGTATTCGATAATATCTGGGTTTGACCTTCTTTTAAAGTAGCGGATGGTAAATTTACAGATTTAAATGAGTTCTGTAATATTTGAGACTGTGACAATGGATCGTTATTGATATAAGCGTTGCTTGCATTTTGTTCATTATTCTCTGTCATTTGGAATAATGATTTTACCGAATCATTGTGGTCAACATTTTTGTCCTTCCTATCAGATGCTAAATTTGAACCATTCATCCATTTATTAATTTTATTGAGACTATCAAAACGTGCACTTTGTAATATTTGTGCTAGCTCGGATGAGCCTATCATGGACTTTCTGATTGATTGCCCTGGTAGGCTATCTTTATTATCAGTGAAAAATACAACACTCAGACGTACATTGCCGTTTGGATCGATCTGACTGTTGTTGAATATTTTCGTTTTACACACCATATCAGGTGTAATGAGATTTGTTATCTGTAAAGTCAAACATATTGGTGGTTTGGGTGTAGTGCATGCAGTGGTCGGCGTTGGGCAACATCCACCTTGCATTGGATCCGATATTACTTGATTTGGATATGATAATAACTTAGCTTGCTCTTTTTCTAATTTATTCGTATTAAAATCTTCTTCTGAGTATAGTAAATTGTTATCTGATTTTTTTCTCTTTTTCGGAGATGATGTCACCATATCTAAACATATTTTTCTAATTCCATCGTCTAGAACAACACTGTTTGGTACATCCCACGGTATGTCCGTTCTCGCTAGATCCAGCTTTACCATGTGTTGCTGACGCAAATTTGATCTTATTTTTCTAGTATTTTTGTCCCATGGTATCAGCACATAGATCTGATCATTATTTGATGATCTTTTTAATCTTCTCATTGCCCTCGGTGTATTACCATTATATGACTGTGCATCCGCTGATTCTTTATTTATATCTAAAAACATAGAATATATTTGAGAATGAATTCATCTAATTAGTTAAGGAGATAACGATAAATTGTTGGCTACTGCAAGAATTTAAATACATAATTAACTAGTATAAACTTTTACAATAATTACCAAAGAAAACCTGGTGTTCTTACACCCAACCGGCTTTCTCATGTAGCAATTATTATTACAATTCTGAATAATAAATTTTCTTCAAACTTAGAATTTTTTTAGACGGAAATGAATGAATGAAAGAGTATTCATCATCCAGAATATTCATATATACAAAATATACAATATTCAGAAAGCTTACTTCTCCATCTTATTTAGTTACGGCAACTTTACAATGTCTTTTAAAAATCAAGGAAAAATTATATAAAACCCTAGCTCTAGATCCTTTTTTATTGATCATTACAGAATTAGTCAATACCTGCTCTTACTCTTTTATGTTTGAATGTTTGGTCACTGCTGTAGTTGGCTACATTTTGAAATATTTTGTTATTTCAGAGCGATATTTTTCAAAGAAGGATGTTTCAATTATAAATTCTTTTATCGATTCTATATTGGTAAGTGAGTGCAATGTGGCTATTTTTGTGTAACGAGGGTAATCGCTTACAAATCTTAAAAATTTATTTTGAATTAAATGCAGTAATTTTAGATTAGAGCAGGAAGTTAAATTCCAGCCTGGGCAGGCAGAAATTATCATAGGTCTGACCATCATATCATAAATAAAAAGCTTGTTTCTGCTAGAGAGTTTCGAGTCCCTACAAAGCAAAGGAAATAATTCTCTAATCGCCAGTTTACCCTTTCTAACTTGTTCTTTAAGATGCGCTCCAAAAGAGAGCTTATTATCCAGAACGACGCACAGATATTTCATCGAAGTATTCTAAGGAATCTTTTCTTTCCCAAATTTGACTTTTCTGTAAAGACGTGGCCTTCTTTTTGTGAATAGTATTGCTTCTGTTTTATCTGTATTTATTTTTATTTTCCAATACTTTATTTATTTTCGTTTGTTTAGGCGGCTAATCATCTTAATAATCTATATAAATGCAGATGATAGGCAATATTTATACTGCTAATTTTCAGGATAGAAGGACTTAAATATGATTACATTACCAGACAACGCCACAAAAAATTTCTGGTATTTTTTCCGACGTAGCATGCATATTCCTTTTGGTTTTGTTCAAAAAAAGGAAAATCTACAAGTGTGAGTGTAACAGAAACATTGCGTTGAAGTGAACTCTCTACACGAACTTTGCTCTGACGATGGATGAAAATCCGAAACTGGTCAGGAACAAAAGGAATATGCATGCTACGACGGATAAAATACCAGATATTATCCAGCGTTGCGGACCCATCTACATATTCCACAAATAATTCTCAGCAAAATTTGTATTGACAAGTTACAGGTAACTCCCTGATTTCCCAAAATATTTTAAACAATTTTTTTCCAGAATTATATTTCATTTACTGTTGGTAGGCTTATATGAATGCAGCTGGGTCCGCAGAGCTGGAAAGCATCACCGATATTGGCCATGATAGCCTGCTTCTTTTTGGGACCGGTTTCGGGAGTTCGCACATCATCAGGATGTTTTGTAAAAACAATGTGATAACATAGACTTGCACAGAGCAAATTCAGTTTGTACACTTGAGTGTTAAACAAATTAGATCTTTATTCAAAAACTTGAGGGAACAAAAAGTTTAATTTTTTGATGTTTTAATTTCATGTTCAATTAGCAAAAAAAGGGGTTTAAAATGATTGAAAAATTCTTTAACATATTGAATCATAAGCTGAATGCTGTGCTCTAAGTGCACATATTGAGACCTTTCTCATGGTTTAACAAGTGCACGATGTTCGAAATTTGGTATTGGCGGTTCGAAAGTTTGGTTACTTAGAAAAGCCTACCTACGCAAATGCCTGCAATATTTAGTATTATAACTTTTTTTAATAAACATTTGTACACTGAATTTAATGTTTGCATCTCTTGAAGCAAGCTGATGACTAATGGAATCCTTACTAGAAATAAATAATTATTTAAATTTACAGATAGAATTATACTTGATGTAGCGGTTTGGTTGGTGATCTGGTCACCTAACGTACCCTGAATGTTCAACATAAATTTAAATGACTTAGCTCTAGATGATTTAATACCTGGTTTATTGCCAGTTTGTTGTGTTTCCTCCTTTGATATCTGAGAAGACTGTAAATTTTGTGGCGGAAATAGAAATTGTTGCAATCGTGCCTTCATGCCGGGCATTTCTTCCTCCTGCAAGTAAGAACAGATTCAAATGTAAAGTGAAAATCTGGGGTGAAACACTCTCTACAATTTAATTTTCTTTTGCAGCCATTTTCACACTTCTAAATGATAAATTTCTTCAAAATTGTAATTTTTATTAAATGTATTTGGCTTCAATATTTTAACCTACACTAGGAGAAAGTATTCAGTCATGAATAAACATTTTATAGGGAAGCTCTCGCACAACTGCCAAACATCTATTCCTCAAATAAAAGTGTTAGGTCTTAACAATTATGTTAATCGCTGGCATCATTGTCGAAGGGTTAGAAGATTCGTACTTGCGACTAAGCGATTTTCTTTAATTTGGGAATTTTAGCGACATATTTATTCTAATGAACATTATGTAGGTAATAGAAGCGGGCAATTTAGTGAAATTCATTTTAGAGGAATCCCGGCCCCGAATCACTTTCCACAAAAAAGTGTCGAATGAAAATGATAGATTGACTACAAAGTTTAAAGAATCTCTTTCGTTTGTTTTCGAGAAAGTGCAAAAACAGAAAATATCTATTCAATAAAAGTGCACTCCGGTAAAGGCTTCCTATCAGATCTCCCATTGGTCCTCAGTGGAATTTCCGAGTGAGCTTCCACAATTTTTCATTTTTTAGTAAGTTAATATTCTTATAATTGTTATTTGTTAATATTACTAATATTAATTAATAATGTTAATATTAATTTATAATGTTAATGTTTTATTTATAATAAATAATGTTAATATTTATTAATATTGTTAATATTATTTAGTAAGTTAATACCAAAACCAATTTCTAAAGACCACTTTTTCTTACAGCAATAAGAAAAAGTAAAAACCAAACAAAAGAATTATGATGTAAGAGTGAGAAAGATGTAGTACTTGCAATGAAAGAGAAAACAATAAAGAAGTGTGGTGCAGTTGGTGCTGACAGAGATGTGCGAACGTGGTGTAAAGCAGCGCTACACGGTGCCCTCAAGTGGAAGGCGAGTTGAATCGCAGACTACAGCTCCACCCGACCATATTTCTGCTGGCCACGATGCGGTTGCCATAAGTCATGTCCTCCAATGGCTCACCTCTACACCACTACCCCTTCGTTCCGTCGGCAAGCCAACTCCTCACCTCGGTCAATATGACTCCTTAGTAAAATCCGCTTCCTGTCTACATTTCTTTTTATTCAATAGTATCTTTCTATAATAGTGTCGTTCTGCAATATATTGGGATGACTCTGAAAAATGTATTTGTTTATATAACAATTTTTACTTTCTCTAACGGCTGTTACAGTAAGTATTGTGATCGCGTCAATTTTTTTTTTTTACTGCAAAGTGTCAAATTTTTGAAATTGCGTTTTCACTAGAGATATATTTTGAGGTTTCCCAAGTCCAAAAAAGTTTTATTTAAAACTTAGTTTGTGTGGGTGAGACAGAGAGATCTTCCAGATCTAATACTTTGCAAATTTCATGAATTAGCATGCTAAGGAGATATATCTTCCACAGATAGCCAATATGCTACAGTGTCTATTCCACCTTCCATAGAATCTGCCGAGGTTATCTTATTCAACGCCCAGTTCATCAGGTGTCTGAGTACGCTTACCCATACCTATTTTTGCTTGGCTGATGCACACCTCATATCTTTCTGTCTTCGAGGCCACCTGAAGAGTCTTAACCTGTCTGGGTCCAGTGCATAAATGTTTGGTTACTTCCTCATTGCCAGCGGCCTTTCTTGGAGAGATATCTGGTATCACACCATATCTCCACACCATACCTCTTTTACTCTGTTTAATATAGGTAAATAAGTAACAAATTTTCTTTATAATTGCGGTGTTTACAATGTATAGTTAGGCTGGGCATAAAATAAGATGGTACGGTTTATACTTGTATATCTGAGCGGACTTGTGTAGAACGCTTCTGTTAAAACCAACAAAGCTTGTGTGCAGTTTAAATTAAGGCCTGACAGACCCCAATCCCCTCTAAAATAAATTTTTTCGGGAAAATGTTTTAAATAAAAGTGATACGTGTCTATGTGTGCAGAGAGCGTTGCAAGTTTAAAGGAAATTCACTGAACCTGCTCTGTGAACTTGCATTTCCGGTTAACCGATTTTCTTCAAATTTGGAATTCTATCTTTTATATTAATATACGGCTGTGCAAAAATATTGCATCACTCTCATATATTAATTTTTTATAATAAAGCTCTCCTTGGATCACTTTTTTGCTTCTAGTATTTTATTACACTACTTTGTAGTAAATATGAAATAAATTAATTTTACTGCAAGGGAATTGGAAGGAAAAAATAAAATAAAAAGCAATATTAAAAAAATACCACTTTATTGATATTAAAATAATAATAAAATTAGAAAACAAATAAATTGAATAATCCTTCAACAATATGTTGTGAGTCCTCCTCGCACTTTGATGAGCTGTTAGAGCCTCTGAGGAATGGAAGAAATCATGTTCACTATGCTTTGTTGATCAACAATCTCCCATTCCTCCCAGAGTGCAATTTCGAGCTCATTCAAGGTGTTTGGGAGGTTTTGTCGATCTATCAGTCGTCTCGCCATATAACTCAGACACGCTCTATGGAATTGAGATCTGGGCTTCTTGGTTGGATCAACAACAATGTGATCCCCACTATCTATGAACATTCGTGGACAATACTGGCTGTGTGTGGTCTTGCATTATCTTGTAAAAAAATAACCTTTTCTCCTACAAATGGAGCAAAATAACTTCTGTCACATACTTGTGAACAGTCAGAGAGCACCAGGTATCCTGTGTTCCTGAAGTTCCATGCGGACCTCCAAATTAATGCCATCCCAGACCATTATTGAGGCTCCTCCAAAACTTAATCTAGAAAGATATTGCAAGCAGCGTACCTTTCTCCTCTCCTTCTCCACACTCTTTCCCTTCCCTCTGGTGAGTGCAACTCTGGACTCGTCAGCAAAGACAACTCGCCTCCAGTGATCTACTATCCATTCCACATGTTTTCGAGCAAACGCTGGTCTGGAAACTTTATGAGTTATGGTAAGGGGAGGGCCTGTGGCAGGTCTCCGAGATGGTAGATTTTGTTCATGAAGTCGTCTTCACACTGCCTAACTCGATATTTGGACATTTCGAAATCCGTAAATTAGACCTCGGAGCTGATTACAGGTTAGAAAACAATTTCTCGCGGCAGCTAGTCGAAAAAATCGGTCATCCCGAACTGTGGACTCCTTTGCCTGCCTTGTCCAGGTCTTCTAATTTAGCTTCCTGTCTCTTTGTATCGTCTAAGAACTCCACAGAGTGTTGACTAATTGATTCCAAGTCTGTTCGTTAATAAACGTTCGTTAGTTTCATCGTGATAGTAATGAAATCAGAGAACGATTTACCGAACATATCAGATCATACAATTACAATAAAGTTGACTCAAATTATGCCAATCACCTAAACACAAACCCGATGACATCACTACCACGATGAAACTAATACATCCTGGCCATAAAGGACGATGACTTGATATAATAGAACAACTCGAAGTATATAAACACAAGACAAAAACTTAATAAACGAACAGACAAAATTTGCCAGTGAACCATTATTCAAAACGTTCTTCCCACAGTAGCAATGAAACGCAATTACCAGCACAAATATTAAACATAGACCAAATAGTTCTTAAACATATTTTAGTTTTAAATCTGCTAGCTATAAAAAAAAAAAATTAAGTATGCGTGCGTGTATGGATGGTGTATGTGAATGCTGTGTAAAAAGGTGATATGTTAAGTGGAATGCATAATAAAAAACTTAATGATAAAAAACCATACATACATGCGTGCGTAGATGGCGTATGTGAATGTTGTGTGAAAGATGAAATATTGACTGGAATGCATAATTATAAAAACTTAGTATAAAAAAACATATTTAGGTATACATGCGTGCGTGGATGGCGTATGTGAATTGTGAAGGGTGAAATGCAAAATATGCTCAGTGTCATCAAACTACCTGCTCATATATATTGCGTGGTTGTTTATTTGTTTTAATTGTTATTTTAATATTTATTATTCTAATCGCTTAATTTTAAATTATGTTAGTTTATCGTTATTTAATTTAATTTAAAATTTATTTTTGTTTTGATTAGTTAATTGTAAAGTGAATCTCCCTCCAACAACAGAGTTTAAAAATTAGACCC
>JAAEAF010004749.1:0-63158 GCA_011037195.1 Triatoma infestans | reverse complement strand
AACGAAAAATAATAATAAAACCAGGTCTGCATGTGGTGGGAAAAAGTATGTATGTCGGCTGTACGTGCATGAGTGAGGAATTAAATCTTTTTTTTTTTTAAAGAAACACTAACACATTACCCTAGCTGTAACTTTTCTGGGTTAATTTGTTTTATTTTGTAAGGCTATTTTTCCATTTTCTAAGTGTTCAATTATTTCTTTCATTTAATTATTTGTTGTTCATTTAATTTCGAATTTTCGAGAGCTGATTACATTTTTACGTTTTTTTAATATATGGTTCAATGTAAAAGTGTACTATGTTGTATTTTCCCATAATACTGACTAGTTCCCATTTCCCAAACCAGGGATCTGGATCGTTGCCTACGAGATTTACAATGTCGGCACATAGCGCCTCGAGCGGGCGGACGATGTAGTTCATCACTCTGACGCTAGTGCGTGTTGTGACACCCAACTGTTATGGTGTGCTCATATTATATTCTGCTATGAAATTCAGACACATTGTCAAATAAAATAATATATAATCATATTTTAAACACAAACAAAATGAAACTCAATGCCGTTTTAACAACAGATGAAAAAATATCAAAAGGAAAAATGCAAAGCACCTTTATGTAGTATAAAAATCAATTTTCTGGTTACTCACCATGTACATATTGCATATTGCTCTTAGCTTTCTCTTTATTTTCGTATGCATAGGACTCCGGGAATGGCCCTAGTTAAGCTTTAGAACTTTCCTGCTAAGAGGTTTTCTGGTGAGTTTTATCGTTTTATAATTGTCATTTGAATGTTTTTTGGCAATATTGTCTAAAAGAGGTTTCAAGAGTTTCTTCAATAACAAAATCGGAAGGGTCACCTCGTTACATATTTTACATTGTATTTCTTTCAAGAACTTGTTTTTCGCCAGGCTAACACAGTTCTTCAACAGCTCTTTTGTTGGCAGATACTGACGTCAAGGATAACAAAATCCGAAAATTGTCCAACAACGACACAAACGAGAATTTTGGGTATCTTAAACCCTCTCGGTCCTGCGAACTTATTAATTGGAGGTTTGAACTGTTACTCGCGGGACTGGCTAATTCTTGCAAGCAAGCTACACAGCAAGTATTCTCTTCTGCAATTCGAACTAGAAAGCCAGCTACCATCACTATACTTATTGTTGATATAGTTGAAACAGATTCTGAAATGAAGAGTATTAATTTTAACTACAAACACAGTTTTATTTCGTCAATTAATAATTAAAAAGAGACTATTTATACAAAAAGAACAAAAACTAAGGAAACCTTCTTCGTGACGCAATTGGTAGTTTTTCTGCTTCTTTCATGCCTGAGTTCGAATTTGGTATTTAATATTTTCAGTAAAATTTATAAAATTGTACCATTCCAAACAGTTAGTTCACTGTATATTATGGAGTACACTTACCTTCCATAGGTTTTTTCAGGATGTGGAGAACATTTTCCGGCATTTAACAACTACTTTCTCTGGTCATACAGTTTCTAAGCTTTCTAATGTAACAATAGTCTCGGAAGAGAAAACAACTTTCATTTTGCAAACATTCATTTTTTCCAAATTAGTTGGGTAAACTATTTTTTTACTTAATCTTCTAACAGGTGTCATGACATATGCTTTGTAGCTGATAAAGCATTTTTATATGATCACTTATGACAGAATCATTCGGGCCTACTTCAACATTCCTGGCTAGGTGCTGCGACCTAACATTCTTTGTAATGTGACTAAGATCGAAATGTAAAAATAAAGGTCTGCTGGCATCATTTGGATGCTGTATTTCATGTGTCAGGTTTCCAGGACACAAAATATCGAGCATTGATACATTTACTTGGGAATTGTCAGTGACAACTCTCACAACTTTGAAGCCACTCTCTTCAACTACATTAATAGCCTCTAGAGCTAATTTTGCCAACTGGTAGGATGCAGTAACGGTAAGGGATGCAGTAAAGTAAAAAGAAACAGGTATTCTGTAAAAAGTTGAAAGACCCTTGAACAAAATACAAAGCAATCTATTTGCTAATTTATCTTCAATACTATCATTTTCTTTTTCTACATCACTCAAGCCAAAGAACATGTCCAAATTCCTGCCATAGATCAGTTTTGGCCTTATTGCCATTTCATCTATAATTCATGATCTTACCTTTTCATTGTCGTGCTCTCGAGATTTTTCTTCTGTAGCGAGCCTTGTTTTGATTAGTGATGTAATCCCGGTTTCTCCTTTGAGTAATCAACATAATTTTTAAAGGTTTTCGGATGCGGGAGATGGAGAATATTTAATTCTCTCAACAAACGATAACCTGTAGGAGATCTGCTAGATAAAACTACACAAAATTTTACGGTGGTATCATTGTATTATTTACATTTCTTGTTCCCATAGGCTGCTATTTGTTCCAATATAAAGCTGGCTTTTATGTTATTATTTTCAGCGTCTTCCCGCATAACTGATACATTCTTCATAATATTATGTTTAGTTTATATTGCCTGAGAATTCCTTTTAACGAGATAACTTTTTCCTTAAGTCTCGCTATTTTAATGGTTTTTCTTTTGTTGCTTTTAGTGAGTTTCCAATTATCGACATATTAGTGGACAGCTTAGGCTTTGCGATAGGAGAGATTTGTGTTCCTACATCTATTTTAGATTTTATCACCTCAGCATTAATCTCTATATTCGACAGTTTCAATTTTTTTGGGTTTATTGTCATCCGTGTGAAGTAGGGATCTCTTTTTCGGAGGCTTCCTCTCAGTGACTACTATGTTTTGCTTATGTTTAGGATAATTAGCAGAAATAGAGGGTACTGAATTTGGTAAAAGAAATTTCTTATTTGTGCTAATCTTATTCGTCACTCTCCTTGAAATGCTGACTGCAAACTTGGCGACCACAATTTGCTAGGAGAGGCGCCTTGGCGGGAAACTGCCAAAATCCATTGCTTTATGATATCTTTTCTGGGATATTTATGAAATGATATTCCATTGCCTGAACGTTATCTGGATTTACAATATGCTACACTAAATAGACATTTTTCACAAATTCAAGTAACTAACGTATTAACCCACCAAGTGGCTACATGCACCAAGAAGTGAGAACTGGGGTATCACAAAGCGAACCTAGCGCCGAATCATGGAACATTATAGTCCCGTGTTCTTGCCATAATACGCTTCCTATTTCTCAGCCTTATATTTATTATGTAGGCAAAGTTCTGGATACACTAAGAAAAAAAAGATTATTGTACAGGTTACAATAAAAGTAAACTTTCTTCTCGGCAACTGGGCTGGTGCCCCACGAATTGCACGAAATTATAGCCACGCTGGAATTGGACCGAATTATTTATATGATTCGCCTCCAGAAAGCAGTTGTGTTAAATACGTGCCATATTGTCCGGAAATTCATGAACGAACAATGAATAATAATGTGCTTGGATTCACCCCATACATTATTACATCTTATCCAGTATATTACTGAGGTTAAAAAAAAAAAAAAAAATTAAATAATAATGTAACGTTTTTCCCTCTGAAGTAGTTACTGCAACTTGTTTCTAAGTGGGTTTGTTTAGATAAAACACTCTAAACTTAAAAAAAAACACCAATTTATTGTTTAACACAATAAATTACAAAATAAAGCAGTTAATAATAATTAATACACAGTTTAAACCAACAAAAGTTTACTTAGTTCACTAGTTCACTTTTTATTTACTATTCACAAACGCGCACTCAGTTTGTAACAAGACTCTCTGTAAACTGACTGTTGTTCCACTATTTATACCGGTGGAGAAGGGTCTGGAAGGTTCTCGCACCGCGAGCGCTTCCTAGCGGCCATTAGGAGAACTTGAGGTACCTGCTTTCACATTGTTGGTGACGTAAGGCAGTAACCGGTCCAGATGTACGGCCTTCACTTTGGATCTGGGCGTCCGTTAGATTCGGTACACCAGGCCATTGAGCCTTAAGATGATTGTGTAAGGTCCTTCCCAATTGTTTTCAAGCTTTGGGGACCTTCCCTTCTTCCGGACTGGATTTACAGCCAATTCCTGCTCGCCTTCCTGGAGGGTCCTTCCGGTGACCCGTAGATCGTACCGCGTTTTCATCCGGTCACTTTCTAACACCATCTTGTCGCGCACCTTTTCATGGATGGTCCTCAATCTGTGGCGAAGGTCTTCTGCATAGTTGTCCACGTCCGTTTCCTCTTCTTCTGGGCTACCAAATAAAAGACGCTGGCCGTGGTCTCGTGGACAGCCAAAGGATACGTCATCATTACTAGCGGTATGTGTTCGTCCAGTCGTCCTGGCGTTCATTCACCAAAAGCCTTAAATGACTTCCTAGAGTCTTGATAAATCGCTCCACCATGCCGTCAGAATGAGGGTGAAGCGGTGTTACATCGTCTTCCTGATATCAGATCTCACAGACCGCCTTAAACACCTGTGACTCCAAGTTTCTCCTTTGATCAGAATGTAATTCCAGCGGAATCCCGAAACTGTTGAACAGGTTATTTACTAGAGCTTCGGCCACAGCTGATGTGTCCTGGGTTGGCAAATCATACACCTCCTCCACTTGCTAATGTAGTCCGCCGCAACTAGTATGTAGCGATTTCCCTTTTAGATTTTGGAAAGGGGGCGGCTATATCGATAGCTATTCTTTCGAACGTGCTCCAACATTGAACTGCCTCATAGCGCCACGGGTTCTACATCTGGGTCATTTGCTCGCTACACATTCCTTGCATCGCCGATACCAATCTTCAATATCCTGGTGGTAGCCTACCCAATAGAACCGCTGCCTCAGCTCTTCCAGTGTCTTCTTTACTCCGAAATGGCCGCCACTAATGCCGTTCGGTAAGCCACTAATGGAATCTTTAACGGTAAGCGAATTCCATTGTGCACAGTAGCATTTCACATCCTGACTGCTAGGTGCAATATCTTTCCAGTCCGGTCCTGACCCATCTTCTTTAAACTTAGCACTGGTCCGATGTCCTCATCCTTAAGTTCTTCTTCTCTAATCACTTTGGGGTTCTATTCTTCTAGTGGTAAGACAGTGGTTTTTTTGCACTGTCCCGCTCCTTCAGCTCTATCTTGCTACAGTGCTTACAATCCGTTTCGCGAGGCCGTCTTGAAAGAGCGTCAGCATTCGGTTGACTGAAAATGGACCTCGAATGGACACCTAAATGCTAAGAAACATTCGAACGACTCAAGAAAGCCTTATTGGCGTCCCCAAACTTGGCATACCCAAGGGCTGGTTGCGAATTCATAGTGGACACAGATGCCAGCGGAGTTGGAATAGGGGGGTGTACTTTCCCAGGTACAGGATGGCGAAGAACGAGTCATTGCTTACTTCTCTAAAACTCCCTCTAAGGCTGAAAAGAATTGCTGTGTGGGATTAGGAAAGAGCTTCTGGCAATCGTGAAGACATTGAAACATTTCCATAAATACTTGTATAGACAGCCGTTCCTATTGCGAACAGACCATGCTTCACTGACTTGGCTCTTAAATTTCAAGAACCCGGAAGGTCAAGTAGCTCGCTGGATGGAGAGATTGCAGGATACAAATTCAAGATCATCCACCGGAAGGGAAAACTCCAAGGCAATGCTGACGCTCTTTCAAGACGGCCTCGCGAAACGGATTGTAAGCACTGTAGCAAGATAGAGCTGAAGGAGCGGGACAGTGCAAAAAAACCACTGTCTTACCACTAGAAGAATAGAACCCCAAAGTGATTAGAGAAGAAGAACTTAAGGATGAGGACATCGGACCAGTGCTAAGTTTAAAGAAGATGATGAGGACATCGGACCAGTGCTAAGTTTAAAGAAGATGGGTCAGGACCGGACTGGAAAGATATTGCACCTAGCAGTCAGGATGTGAAATGCTACTGTGCACAATGGAATTCGCTTACCGTTAAAGATTCCATTAGTGGCTTACCGAACGGCATTAGTGGCGGCCATTTCGGAGTAAAGAAGACATTGGAAGAGCTGAAGCAGCGGTTCTATTGGGTAGGCTACCACCAGGATATTGAAGATTGGTATCGGCGATGCAAGGAATGTGTAGCGAGCAAATGATCCAGATGTAGAACCCGTGGCGCTATGAGGCAGTTCAATGTTGGAGCACGTTCGAAAGAATAGCTATCGATATAGCCGCCCCCTTTCCAAAATCTAAAAGGAAATCGCTACATACTAGTTGCGGCGGACTACATTAGCAAGTGGAGGAGGCGTATGATTTGCAAACCCAGGACACATCAGCTGTGGCCGAAGCTCTAGTAAATAACCTGTTCAACAGTTTCGGGATTCCGCTGGAATTACATTCTGATCAAAGGAGAAACTTGGAGTCACAGGTGTTTAAGGCGGTCTGTGAGATCAGATATCAGGAAGACGATGTAACACCGCTTCACCTCAGTCTGTCGGCATGATGGAGCGATTTATCAAGACTCTAGGAAGTCATTTAAGGCTTTTGGTGAATGAACGCCAGGACGACTGGACGAACACGTACTGCTAGTAATGCTGACGTATCGTTCGGCTGTTCACGAGACCACGGGCCGCACCCCAGCCAGCGTTGTGCTCGGAAGAGAGCTTCGGCTACCCAGTGACCTTTTATTTGGTAGCCCAGATGAAGAGGAAACGGACGTGGACAACTATGCAGACGAGCTTCGCCTCAGATTGAGGACCATCCGTGGAATGGTGCGCGACAAGATGGTGTTAGAAAGTGACGGATGAAAACGCGGTACGATCTACGGGTCACCGGAAGGACCCTCCAGGAAGGCGAGCAGATATGGCTGTATAATCCGGTCCAGAAGAAGGGAAGGTCCCCAAAGCTTCAAAACAATTGGTAAGAACCTTACACGATCATCTCAAGGCTCAACGACCTGGTTTACCGAGTCTAACGGACGCCCAGCTCCAACATGAAGGTCGTACATCTGGACCGGTTACTGCCTTACGTCACCAGCAATGTTTCTGTTCGGGATGAACAGATCTAAGAGGGGAGCAGTGTAACGCAGCTACTGGTGCCGTCTAGGAGAGAATGCAGGTACCTTAAGTTCGTAGTGGTTGCCAGGACTCTACTTTCCTCTGAAGTAGCCACCCGCAACTTGTTTCTGAGTGGGTTTGTTTAGATAAAACACTCTAAACTTAAAACAATAAAGCACTTAATAATAATTAATACACAGTTTAAACCAACAAAAGTTCACTTAGTTCACTTTTTATTTACTATTCACAAACGTGCACTCAGTTTGTAACAAGCCTCTCTGTAAACTGACTGTTGTTCCACTGTTTATACCGGTGGAGAAGTGTCTGGAAGTGTCTCGAATACGCTGGAAAGAGCTAGAGCGAACGGCCAGGGATTCCTAGCGAGAACTTGAGGTACCTGCTTTCTCTCCTAGATGGCACCAGTGGCTGCGTTACAATAATAATAATAATAATAATAATACTTTATTAGCTTATTATTGTTATATTGTTGCCAAGAGTTGAAAAATTAACATAAGTAAATAGCAATTATTACAGAAGTAATCAGCTAATTAATGTTTAGTGACATTACAGTGAAAAGAAAAAAATAATTACATAGATATCAATATGTTGAACATAAAAGAATTATGTGAAAATAAATAATGATAAAATCAGTACATAAATAGCAACCTCTATCTTACAAATTCGAAATAAATATATCAATTCACCCTCAATAATAAAAAAAGTCAGTAATGAGATATAATTGATATTGTAGAATTGCATAAGGCCCTAAAAAGATAATTAGTCTTCAAAAAGACATAAAAGATAATCTTCAAAATATTTTTAAAAAGCCATCACAGCTTTCATGTATAATTATCTGGAAATTTAACTGTTTATGACTTGCCACAAGATGTGACTGCCTTTGTAAAAACTCCTATTGTGAATAAAACTCTTTTGACAATGATATTTTAAGATTTCCAATTTTTTCTAGTAACCAGGAGCTTTTTTACTTTCTCCTACTCCTAGTACGTTTTGAGGTCCCCTGAGTCCAAAAAGTGGTTTTAGAAAATTGTGTGTGTGTGTGTGTGTGTGTGTGTGTGGTGTGTATGTGTGTATGTATGTAGGTTTTGTCAGAATTTCTCAACCGGAAGTACCACTTTACTTAATGTTTTTTTTTTTTACATTTTTGCGATTTTCTCAAAAATGGCTCCAACTATTTTCTTGAAACTCTTTGTATAACTACACATACAACGAGATACAACTTTTACTTAAAACATTTCTGTGGGAAAATTCAGTTAAGAGTACTTTTGGGGGAGGAGTGGGGTTAGGTTTTCCTCTAATGTGCTATTTCAGTTTATTACACAATTCTATCATCTGAACAATATTAATTAGAATTAAATATGTTATTGAAATTCCGAGTTTGAAAAAAATTGGATGACCGGAAGTGCGTTTTTACTAAGAAGTATTTTTCAGTTTTCTGCTATTTTCTCTAAAACGACTCCAACTATTTTCAGAGCATCAGAGACATTTTCCGTGGTAGCCTGCTTCATTTTGTGGTCATCGACCGGTTTCGGGCGTTCGCCCATCTTCAGGGTGCGTTTTTCAGACAGTGTGACAACACAGACTTGCTCAGAGCACACTGACTGGAGTTTTTTTAACTGTATTTAAAACTAAACTCTAAACTAGGTCAAGGGTATGGTCAGCTGGGGGGGAAAACACAGTGTTTGGGTTGTTAAAGGGCAAATTTTCCTTACAATGGAAGCAACACGTGGGAGTCTAATTTTTAAACTCTGTTGTTGGAGGAAGATTTACTTTACAATTAACTAATCAAAATAAATATAAAATACGAACTATAGTTCTTACACAGATTTTAGTTTTAAATTTGCTAGTTATATATATTTAAAAAAAAAAAAAAAGTGTGCGTATTTGGATGAAGTATGTGAATGGTGTGTAAAAAGGTGATATGTTGAGTGGAATGTATAATAATTATATATATTTATAGGAATGTATATATTTTATATTTATTTTGATTAGTTAATTGTAAAGTAAATCTCCCTCCAACAACAGAGTTTAAAAATTAGACCCCCACGTGTTGTTTCCATTATAAGGAAAATTTGCCCTTTAACAACCCAAACACGTGTTTTCCCACCCAGCTGACCATAACACTTGACCTAGTTTAAGAGTTTAGTTTTAAATACAGTTAAAAAAACTCCAGTCAGTGTGTAAACTAACTTTGCTCTGTGCAAGTCTGTGTTGTCACACTGCCTGAAAAACGCATCCTGAAGATGGGCGAACGCCCGATACCGGTCGATGACCACAAAATGAAGCAGACTACCATGGAAAATGTATCTGATGCTTTCCAGCTCTGTGGAACCAACCACCACCACACCAACTATTTTCTTTAAACTTGTATTAGGAACTACAGCATATAAAGAGCTACACTTTATTTAAAACATTTCTTCTGGTAAAGTCATTTAAGGGGCTTTCGGGAGTGGGATGGGGTTATGTTATTCTCTAAAGTGGTATCACAGTTGATTATACAATTCTTCAATCCAAACAAAATTAATTAGAAATAAATAATTGCCAAAATTCCGAGTTTCAAGAAAATTAGTAAACCGGAAGTGTATTTTTAATTGAACAGTTTTTCAATGTTTGCTATTTTCTCCATCACTTTCGAATTTCATTAAAGTTGGTATACTAACCATAAAATTTGTCAATCACAATTTCGAAAACTTGAGTAAGGGAAACTTGTGACACCAGATTTTTAGATTTTTTAACATCTTCCGTATTGAGGAAATCTTAAGCTCGAATATTACGATAATTTACATCAATCGTATTGTAACTAACACTACTATTAGTATTTTTATTGCCTAAGTGAATCAACCAGTTATTTTACTAATCTTTTAATCATTATCCACTGGTTGACCAAGTTCATGAAAACTTCTTTTTCTAGATGAACACACCCTCTCGAGGGTATTTGAGGCCATTGGAAAATAGATTGAAAATATACAGGGGTAAAGATTCAGTATTGTTACAGTTCAGTAGAACCAATATTTCGCTGAATACAATAAAACCGAACTAACCCCGAAGTGCTAAATAATTCCAATGACCTAGCAAGTTAGAGAAGGGGTATTCTTGAAGATTTAAAAGCAGAGGCTCTTAGTAGTAACACTCACTCATCAACGAATTAACAAGAGTCTAAGAAGAATTAGTTTAACTAGAATCAGTGGAGTTATTACCCAGTTACAGAAGAGTTACTAACAGTGTCCAACAGGTTCACTAGTTGCAGCCGGTCTGCTACTTCCTTTCTAACGCTGCCTCGTCTCACCGCTCTTAGAAAGTCATTGCAGTAATATTTGACCAGTGTGGGAGGGTGCTCCAGATATCGATGTTTGGGCTGTCCGTGCGATGTGTAATCGATGGTGAAACCAGTAGTTACCGCGTGCGGGGTGCATGAAGTATGAGTATCATCACGTGGTCAGATGTGGAGTTTATTATTAACAAGTTGATTAAATGTTTCTTTCAGTTGTTTGTGAAAGATTTGTGTTTATGTAGTAAAAGTTGCATTATTTGATGCGTATTAAGAGACCCCTGTCTATTGTGCATCAGTTACGAATTCGCTTATGTCCAGCGTGGGTGGAGTACCACTCGTGCTATCGGTTTCATTTCATCCTGTCTACTTTTATTTAATAGTTGCTTGCTAGTTTTATTTATTAGTTGCTTGCTTTGAATAAGTTCCTTTTATTTATTTATTTTTGATTAAATTAATGTTATTTTCAGTTAAATCTTTCTTTGTATTCTTGTAGGTATATTGGACTTCTGTATATAAAGAGTTATTGTAGAGCCATTCTAAGAAAAAGATTCCTGATAGTCTTTGTAATGGTAATGGAAGTCTTCCTTGTTGAAGATCGCAAAGGTTTAATTCCAAAGACTTGTATTAAATTAAAGCGTAAGTATCTCAGAATAGCAGAGTGGAGAGCTTGCAAACAGAAATTTTGAAACTTAGAATAGAATTTATATAAGACTGTCGTGAAGAATGTTAAGTGATACTATATTTTTTTAAGTATCACCAACCAAACCAATAATTCTGAACAGAAGATCAGCTGGACAACGAAAGGCCGCCTGTCCCTACCCATCAGAACCATATCTGTTTCAATCGTCTTCTCTCTTGGGAAATTACTTCACAGTATCTTAATTTCCACCTGTTTCAGCAACGTTAAACTATTTCGTTACATGGTCTTATTTTTTACGAAATTTGATTGCCCGTATTTCTACTTTTTATATTAAATAGTTTTTTAACTTTTTTACATTTTTTATCTTGATGCTATCGTGGAAATTAAAATAAAAGTATCACAGAATGGAATAAATATTGAACATTTGTTTTACAGAAATTTTTAGCTATTCAGTTACTTTCTTCTGGCTTTATCACACATTGAATGTTTCATGCTGCCATCGGTATCATGTTCCTGCGTTATTCATCCACTTCCAATTTTGTACTTTTTATAATCTTTTCCTTTCTATATTTTTCTTATGTCGGCGACAACCTCAGTTTTTTCTTAATAATAATAATAATAATAATAATAATAATAATAATAATAATAATAATAATAGGCGCTAATAACCTAGAAGCTCCTTATATGGCGCCTTATAATAATATTACCAGTAATAATGAAAAGATTAAATTATACATCACTGTAAAGTCTCAAAGACTTATTTAATGATCCCGAGAAAACAAGAAGGACGGGTTCTGATGCGCACCTGGAGGTTTCAGAGAATATTTTTTGCCCTGATGGATTCTTATCTCCACTATCCATGTTTCCGATGAGCGACGTCTGACACCGTTGGGCCTAGAAAATCCTAACTTTGTTTTGATTCTTCAGGTAAATACCACGGAGAACAAAGAAGAATGGCCATATAAGGAGCTTATGGTATGCATGCCCGATTTCACACTCTTGGAATAGCAAGCAATCAACCACCCTTTTGGTGACTGAATTTTTTCCATATTTTTAAGTAGGCTATACAGGATTATGTTGTAACCAACAACCTCAAAACATGCATAATTAATAAAGACGAACGAGGAGCAATTGGAATGGGTAGGAGATGGCCCATCCATTCTGCAATCCTTGTCCATGTTCTGGAACGTTGTAGTTCTGCCATGGCCGGAACTTAATGCCATTGCAAGGATTTTGGATTTTTTTTTTATAAGGCGCATCGACTCCTGAGATCTATATTTAGTATTTTAAAAGGCTAGCTAAGGACGATCCCCTCTGCTTTCGCTAAGTTTCCCACCTGTAAGACAAGATGGGTCTCTATTAGAACTAGGAAATTTCTACAGATCGCACGATCATTCAAAAAGGCCCGTGCTTTGTTCATAAAATGAGAAAGATTTATGCGATATGAAGAGAATCCAGAATGCTTTTTTCAGAAGAAAATTAAATCGCCTACGTAATCAATAAGGCTGCTCCAAGCGGCAATGTTCTAGAGGTAATCCTTACAAAGATAGAGTATATAACCTGCTTCCCATAAGACATATAAAGAATTTATAAACAATGGGAGATAAACAACGTTCCTCAAATAGCTTTAATGTTCTCCTACTAAAGGATCTATCAATATTGTGGCAATAATAATATAAATGAACTTACAACAAATAGGTTCGCGCTATTATATGTCGTTGCTGCTACTTGAAGCGCTAGTGTTGGTATTGCAAGCATGTGAAACCAGGTTATTTTGGGGTAAAGTTGTAGGAGTTGATAGGTCCGATGAAATTCTAAGTATTTCGATGATTTAGTATTCGTGACCACTTGATCATAGACAGTTAAAGATATTGCTTGATAACCGAGCCATTGCAATAAAACATTATTTAGGGATCAAAAGTTAATGATATTCCTGCTTATACATATATTGGTATATAGTTTAATATGTGTTCGTATGTTTTATATATGTTTGCTATTTGTATTTTTATAATCAGGCTTCTTACCCTGTTTTTTAAATAAATCAGATTCCATCCGTCTATATAATTATCATTAGCATCATGAATTTTTGTATTTTTTTTTTAAGCTTTTTTGTAATAGACGACTTTATTCAAAAACTGACATGTGGGCACCTTTTATGGACGCCTCAAAAGATCAGTCAGCTGCTTTTTCAGCAAGAGCCGATGGTAATCAGCACACATTTGATATTGTTACAGCACTCACCAGTTAGCCTTAATAATATGTAGCTTAGTAATTTTGGCCAAATCATAAGTTCTGAAGAAAAATGAAAACAAAACTGATATCTTACATAATTATTATATATACTGCACAATCTCTCAGTCATTCCGTCATCAATTGATTACTCAAAGTCAACAAATGGGAAGAGATATAGCAACTATCTTGAATAAATCTTGCTTAGTCTGCCTATTAAAAATTATTTTTACTGTGACGCAGTCCTGTTGCCCGATGGAATTTCTAAACTTTTCAGCTTCCGAAATATTTAGGCCAATGCAGTAAAAGTCCTCGTACAATATCTTGCTGGGCGTCAAGATTTTATTAGAACTTTCACTGAAAACTTCGTATGTGGTTCCCGGCGAGTCAAAGTTGTGAAAGGAGACAAATAACTTATTTCGTAATAAATTTGATTGTGGATCTTTAATAAACATGGTACTTTCTAAAATGTGACATGGTTGCAGCCCTTCCTCTTACACTCGTAAGAGAAAGTAAACAAATTGATGAAATCATGTCAAAATTTCCTTCTTCTATAATCAGCTTGCATTGGTCCCTTTAATGTAATATTTTCATTTCACTCAGAAGTGGTTTTAATGAAAGTATTGACTGGCTTAGTTCTGAAATAAAAAAAATTTAGAAACATGCTCAGATAATTGCTACTTAAGTTACTTTTTTAAGGAAGCGATCATCTGTACAGTTATGAAAGTATAATCGATCCAAGCTTTAAAATGTATTTTGTGGCGTTTTCTTAGAATGCCAGTTTTTGGGTTTAAGAGAGAGAAAGATGAATGAATCTTGTGTTTGGAGAGGGAGTTGAAGGGCGACTAGTGAAGAACAGGAGCAGATAGAACACAGCCAGAGCAATGATTGATGTTCTCCGACATGGCACTGGTGCTCTCTCCTGGCTTCCTCTTTAAAGAGATCATCCTCTTGTCCTCTTGGCCTAGCTCACTTCCATCCTCTCAGCGCATAACTGAGATACATTGTTCTAGTGTAACAACCCTATAACTACCCTTCTTTCTACCTTCAGCACGTTAGACCACCCCCGACAATATAATAATTGCACTTGTCACTCTTGCACACCCACTGCTATCTTATTGGTCCACTTACTTCACCCTAAACATATTTCGCAAATTATATTTCCACTAATATCTTTCAATACACTTCACTCATCGTGAACAGCAGTTATTTATTTAACATTTAAAGAAATTTAAACTGGCTGAATTGTGTACATTTACTTATTACACGTAGATTACATTTGCTATAGATTGCAAGGAGGAACGGCCCAACGCTGAACAAACCCCTCTTCCAAAGAAAATAAGGAAAGTCTAAAGGATCGAAATTCTAAACCCTCGGCCCTGATCCATCTAAGATTCACAACAGTCCGATTAAATCGGCACTAACGTTAAGGGGAGTCAGCCTTAGATTCTTTTGCAACATTACTGTTTCGAACAAAGATACTGATCACTTAAGCAATCTATAATAAGATCTGAAAGTGCACATTGCTCTGAATCAGAACAAGAAGAGAAAGGTGGAGCAATGAAGACTGAACAAGAAAGTGGCACTAGTGGCCCAATGGACATGGAGTTAGATGCAGCTATACCAAACCAGGCACCTCCCCCTCCGCAACTAAATGTGCCGATAATCATGTCAGTTCACAGCGGTTGTGTTAGCGCTAATGTGTTACTTGGCGGAAGGAGTATGGCATTAGACTTATTTCGAAGAGTATTCATGGAAGATGTCGGATTAGTACCAGTTTTAGTAGTCCGCGAGCTTGGGGGTTTCCAGTAAAGGAAGTAAAATTCAGAAGAGATAAGGAACGAATTTGAAATCAACATAATAGAGATCTTACTCTATCGAAGGTGGAAATAGATGGGACTCAACTTCTATTCCAGACATCAGAAAACTACACAACGTGTACAATTCAGATCAAAGACTGAATGCGCTCAACTTGCGCTAGCAGTTAATAGAGTGAAAGTAATCCTCAAAGAAGAACTTGGAGAAGGCTCTGGCGTGGCAAGAAGCTTTTATACAGCCATCGCCGAGGCACCGTCGCAAATGAAAAGCTGCTAAATCTGGAAAGTGTACAAGTTGGTTCCCGATCTCAGTATAATGTTTTGTTAAGACTTGGCACTAGGGACAGAGATTCAGGAGGGCGTAGAATCATGGCGAGATCATCTTCCTCACGTTGTAGTAGTCCGAGGAGAACTTTATCATTTGAGGCAAGATCATTTACTTCTTCTAGCCAGTTGTTAGCTAACGCAACATCAGCTAACTCAAGTGGAGGCAACAATAGTGGAGTGTCTAGTGGCTATACTGCTAATGGAACGAATAGCTATAATCAAGAGGCTGGACAACTCAATCATCATCTTTTATATTACCTAGTGGGACGAACAGATCTGAGAGGGGAGCAGTGTAATGCAGCCACTGGTACCATCTAGGAGAGAAAGCAGGTACCTCAAGTTCTTCTAGTGGCCGCTAGGAGGCGCTGGCGGCGCGCTCTAGCTCTTTCCAGAATGATCGAGAATCTTCCAGACCCTTCTGCACCGGTATAAATAGTGGAACAACAGTGAGTTAGTTTACACACAGAGAGTATTGTTAGAAACGGAGTGTGCGTTTGTGAATATTAAATAAAAAGTCAACTAAGTGAACTTTTGTTGGTTTAAAATGTGTATTAATTATTATTAAGTGCTTTATTTGTAATTTATTGTGTTAAACAATAAATTGGTGCTTTTTTATTGAAGTTTGAAGTGTTTTATCTAAACGAACCTACTTAGAAACTAGTTCGAGTAGCTAGTTCAGAGGGAAAAACGTTACAATATACAATATTTTTCAGATTATTACTAACTTTCTAAGGTAAATTTTGGGTAGAAGCTCAGATTTACAAATATTGAACTTTTGCTTTAACAAAATATACATTTTTGTAGCCAACAAAACTATATAAAATTATTCAATAAATGGCTAATTTAAAAGTGAGTGATGGCTAAAAGATGTGAAAATTTAAAGAGATTTTATAAAATAAAATTAGAGGTGTGTTTTGGGGAATATTTCCGGCTTTAAAGATTAAAACTTCCGATGAAAGGGATTGGCGGATTGGAGGTGACGTGATGTTCAGAGAAGCAGTGCGGTGTTGGAGCTGATATTTGCGTTAGTTAAACCTTTCCTATAAACTACATTTTCAGTCTTGGATTCAATTAAGTCCATCCATCAAAGTAATAACAAACTGATCTCTCATTAAATGTTTTTAATTAATATACACCGTTTTTCAAACATATTTCATTTTCATACGAGTTTGTTATTAACAAAAAAAAAATGTCATCATGTACCTGGAAGTAATAATTATATCATAATATTACCTTAATGGGTATTTTGACCCTTTAATTGAAGATAATTTTATTTGGCTATTAGCAATATTAAGGGCTTTTATATTGTATAATATTAAACGATGATGGTAAGTTTACCAATCATGGGGGTACATAATCACTAAAATTACCTGTTAACAAAATCATGTGAATGTGCTGGTGACGTGAGAGTTGATTGGTCTTAAAATGATTAACTACTTCTTGCATTCTGGTGGCTCATAATGATAATAAGTGTACACTATTATATCTTACATAACACCAAGTATAGTAATGAATTAAATATTTAATGGATTCCGCAAAAAAGAAAAGTAAGTGGTAATGGTATTGTTTTTGTTTTTAATGTAACTAAACTGTGTGGGTTATCGCAAGCAGATAAAGGCAAGAGCTTGAAATGCAGTAAAGTAGAGGAAGTGACTGCTTCAGGGCTTTTGGCATCCCAGTGTGGATCCCAGTTTTGGAATACTTATACTGACACTGCCAAACCCACACAGTACAATAGAGCTGCGCAGTTAGTTGATGTGTATAGTCGTTGTGAGCTCATAATCGTACCCATTCACTAACGGTTACACATTGTGGGGGACGATAGTACATTAACACTGCTTCCCACTGCGGCGCACACATTCTACTCATAAAATAAACGAAAAATTTCACTAAAATTGATTAACATCATGTCCTCATTGACGACATCATAAGGCACTCAAGCCGCATTCAAAGAACTAAATGGAACAGAGAACGAGAGAGTGAGAAAGAGAGAGTGAGAGAGGGGGAGAACATCTAAAAACAATTTTTCGTAACTCAAGCGATTTAAAAATGTATTTTAGTGAAAACCCAGTTTCCTAAAATTTGTCACGATTGTTGTTTGAATGGTGAACCCGAAGATAGGTGAAACCAGATGCGGATAAAGAAATTTTACCAGCAAAATAGCACAGACGGGAGAGGACTCAAATAATTAAAAAAAAAGATTAAAAAAATATAATTGAAATTTATATTTATTCACCTTTAATTAGATGAGAAGCGCAGATGCTGGAGACTAATCGGAGCAAAGTTTCAGCCAAGAGATGCATTTAAACGAGTGCATGTGTTAAAAGTAAATGTATATAGTTGAATTTAGCAGAAGTGAAGATGTAATCTTTTATCTTTTATATATATAAAAATGAATGTGTGTCTGTCTCTCTGTCTGTACTCGATAGATTCAAAAACCATACATCCAATCGCCGTGAAGATTTGGGAAATTATTAGGTATATCCCCGGGAAGGTTTTTGAAATTTTTTTTTTAAATCAGAGCTGGGGTTCTAGGTGCTCCCGAACAAATATCCCAAAAATATAAAAATAACTTTTAATTAGTAATATTTGTTAAAAGTGTAACCATGGATAAATTGAAAAATTAAATTGTTACTCATGAAATTTAGTCATAGAATTTACTTTTATAAAGCAAATTAAACTGTAAAAAATAACATACCCATAATAATAGTTGTAATAAAAATAAAAATACAAATCAAAAATATTATTGATTTCCAGCTGAAGAAAATAATTGGAAATACGTTTTATTTAACCCCACAATTATGCCACCAAAGCGAAGTGCCATTGGTCGATCTACAAATCAAGCAAAAACGAGAAGAGAAGAACGAGCTTCAGATACAAGTGAGCAGAGAAAAACTAGGCAAGAAAGAGATCGAGATCACACTGCTCTTGCTCGATCATTAGAAACAAGTGAGCAGAGACAAGCTAGGCAAGAAAGAGATCGAGTTCACACTGCTCTTGCTCGATCATTAGAAACGAGTGAACAGAGGCAAGCAAGGCATCAAAGGAATCGAATTCGCAGGACACAGACAAGACGAACGATACATACTGATTTGAATTTATGTGGTTTCAATTACAATCCCCTTTACAATTACAGTCTTCATCCAAGTGTAATTATTGGAAAAATGGATAAAAAGTGTACGTATTGTGGTGCTCAAAAATTTAAAAATGAAACACCAGGTATGTGCTGTGCAGGTGGAAAAGTAAAGTTACCAGACTTGCGTTCACCACCTGAACCATTATTAACTTTAGTATCAGGTGAAACAAGTCAATCAAAACATTTTTTGAAAAATATACGCAAGTACAATTCATGCTTCCAAATGACATCGTTCGGAGCAACGAATATCGTTAGCGCAAATTATATGCCAACATTTAAAGTACAAGGGCAAATTTATCACCATGCTGGATCACTACTACCCTTGCCAAATGCTGATCACAAATATCTTCAGATATATTTTATGGGAAATACTGACGAACAAATCAACAGACGGTGTCAACTGAATATGAGTACTAAACGAGAGATTGTCGCTGAATTACAAAATTTGTTTGAACAACATAATGAATTAATTAAATTATTTAAAACCGCCATTGAACAAATGCCATCTGACGATTACAAAGTAATAATAAAGGCAGATAAAACACCTATTGGTCAACATCGATGACAATTCAACGCACCAACGATCGATGAAGTGGCAATTGTCATAGTTGGTGAAGAATTTAATTCTCGCGATATAATTCTTCATCGTAGAAATGGTGACGTCCAGCAAGCATCAGAAACGCATCGTTCATATGATGCATTACAATATCCCATTCTATTTTGGCAAGGAGAGGATGGATATCATTTTAATATTAATATGAGAAATCCTACAACTAATGTGGACATTAACAAAAAGGTCAGTGCTATGAATTATTATGCATATCGAACGATGATTCGTGAGAATGCTGATAATCATATATTGAAATGTAGACAATTATTTCATCAATACATTGTTGACATGTATGCAAAAATAGAAAGTGAAAGACTCCTCTACATACGACTAAATCAAGTCAAATTGCGTTCTGAAGAGTACATCCATTTACGTGATGCAGTTGTAAATGATGGCAATCTCAGCGAATTGGGAAAAATGGTCATTTTACCATCCACATTTACAGGCAGCCCAAGACACATGCATGAATATGCACAAGATGCAATGACGTATGTTCGTGCATATGGTCGTCCAGATTTTTTCATCACATTTACATGCAACCCAGCATGGGATGAAATAAAGGAGCTTTTATTAACTGGACAATCACCATCAGATCGTCATGATATTTCTGCACGTGTATTTAAACAAAAATTAAAATCTTTAATAGATTTTATTGTCAAACACCATGTATTTGGAGAGACGCGCTGTTGGATGTATTCCATTGAATGGCAAAAAAGAGGTTTACCACATGCGCATATTTTAATATGGATGATGGAAAAGATAACACCAAACAGAATTGATGAAATCATCTCTGTAGAAATACCAGACATTGAAATTGATAAAGACTTGCACGATATTGTCTCAAAAAATATGATTCATGGTCCATGTAGCTCACTAAATAATAATTCACCATGCATGTCAGATGGAAAGTGCACAAAGCGGTATCCTAGAGACTTACTTGCTGAAACTATTACAGGCAATGATGGATATCCACTCTATCGACGACGATCTACCGAAGATGGTGGAAAATCCATTAAACTAAAAGTACTCAACAATACTATTGATGTTGATAATCGTTGGGTAGTACCATATTCTCCATTACTTCTAAAAAAGTATAACGCACACATAAATGTTGAGTACTGCAATTCAGTGAAAGCTATAAAATATATTTGCAAATATGTGAACAAAGGAAGCGATATGGCAGTGTTTGGAGTGGAAAATACAACTGCATCTAACGATGAAGTCACCCAATATCTACAAAGTCACTGGGACGCTACAAAGTAGTAATGAGGCTGTATGGCGTATTTTATCATTTTCCATTCATGAGCGATATCCAACGGTTGTTCATTTAGCAGTACATCTTGAAAATGGACAGCGTGTGTATTTTACATCAGAAAATGTACGTGCACGAGCAATGTCACCACCGTCAACAACATTAACTGAATTTTTCACATTATGTAGAAATGATACCTTTGCAAGGACAATACTGTACTCTGAAGTACCAACTTATTTTACGTGGAATACATCAACAAGAAAATTTCAGCGTCGTAAACAAGGTAGAGCAGTACAAGGACACCTAAATTTATATTCCACAGATGCATTGGGTCGTCTGGACACTGTACATCCAAATAACGCAGAATGCTTTTACCTAAGATTATTATTGATCAATGTTCGTGGACCAACATCTTTCCAAGAATTAAAAACAGTCAATGGCCATGTGTGTGCTACATTTCGTGAGGCTTGCCAGAAATTAAATCTCTTAGAAAACGATGCTCATTGGGATATTTCACTCGCTGATGCTTCTAATACTGCTCAACCACAGCAGATACGTACACTATTTTCCATCATACTAACTACATGTTTTCCGGCTAATCCAAAGGATCTTTGGGAAAAATATAAAGACTATATGAGTGAAGACATTTTACATCGCATGCGTAGAATAAATGCTAATCCCAACATTCAATTTACATCAAATATATACAATGAAGCATTGATTTTAATTGAGGATGTATGTTTGACAATAGCCAACACATCACTGACAGAATTGGGAATGATTGCTCCAAATAGATCTGGTAATGACATTTTCGATCGTGATATACAACGAGAAACGCACTTCGATGTTAATGAATTACAAACATTTGTTCGAATTAATCTGCCGAAATTGGTATTAGAACAACGAACAGCATATGACACAATTATACATGCAATATCTAACAAGAGTTGTGGTTTATATTTCTTAGATGCACCTGGAGGTACTGGCAAAACTTTTCTTATTTCAATTATTCTGGCAACTATAAGATCACAAAATAATATTGCACTTGCTATTGCATCATCTGGTATTGCAGCAACTCTTTTGGACGGTGGTCGAACAGCACATTCAGCATTGAAATTGCCATTAAATATGCAGGTAATTGAAACTCCAACATGTAATATTAGCAAATATTCTGGTATGGGAAACGTACTAAGATCATGTTAGCTTATAATATGGGATGAATGCACCATGGCACACAAGAAATCATTGGAAGCACTCAATCGCACATTAAAAGATTTGAGAGGAAATGAGCAGCTCTTTGGTGGTGCACTCATTTTGCTAGCTGGTGATTTTCGACAAACTCTACCAGTTATACCACGTTCAACACCTGCAGATGAATTGAATGCATGTCTCAAATCATCAGTGTTATGGCGGTATGTGGAGAAAATATCTTTAAAGACCAATATGCGTGTTCAATTACAGCAAGATGAATCTTCTGAACGATTTGCAAAACTTTGGATATTGGGAATGGTAAAATGGAAATGGACGAATCCACACACTGTATTACATTACCAGAAAACTTTTGTCACATTGTAAAATTCACAGATGAATTGATTGCCAAAGATTTTCCAAATTTATCGCAGAATTATAAAAATAATCAATGGATTAGTGAGCGTGCTATATTGGCTGCCAAAAACATTGATGTGAATTTAATAAACTGCACAATTCAAAATGAAATACCTGATGAAGAAACAACATATAAATCCATAGATACTGTTGTCAATCACGATGACTCAGTAATAATTATCCAATAGAATTTTTAAATTCATTGGATCTACCAGGAATACCACCGCATAGTTTATCTTTGAAAATTGGTTCCCCAATCATCCTTCTACGAAATATAAATCCACCGCGACTATGCAATGGGACTAGGCTATCAGTAAAAAAATTAATGAATAACATAATTGAGGCAACCATTTTAAATGGAAAACACCAAGGGGAACATGTACTACTACCACGCATTCCCATGCTACCAACGGATACTCCATTTGAATTCAAACGTCTACAGTTTCCTGTACGACTAGCCTTTGCAATGACCATTAACAAAGCACAGGGACAATCATTGCAAGTATGTGGATTAAATTTGATAAATCCATGCTTCTCACATGGACAACTGTACGTTGGGTGTTCACGAGTTGGAAACCCATCAAATTTATTTGTTCTTGCACCAAATAGGAAAACAAAAAATGTGTATATTTACAAGCACTACTAAGATAAAGTTCACCATCAATCATCATCATTCATTTCATGATGATATTTAATAATTACAAAATTATTGTTCAATTGAAATTCGTTTGCAACATTGTTTAATATCACAAGTAAAGAAGCATGTTTATTCTACCATCAACTATGCGGAACTTTATCTTAGTAGTGCTTGACAAATAAATGTGCGGACAGATATGGCGTTTGAGTTCAAACGAATTCAATTTCTAATACACCTTGCGTTCGCTATGACTATCAATAAAGCGCAAAGACAATCTTTGCAAGTGTGCGGTTTGAATTTAGAAAACGAATGCTTCTCTCATGGGCAATTATCTGTCGCATGCTCCAGAGTCGGTCATCCTTTATGTTTATGCAGAAAACGGACAAACAAAAAATGCAGTCCATTTACTAGCTTCACTATAACAAGAGCCTTATAGTTAAAAACATTTTTTCTTTCTTTCCTTTCAGATCACAGCAACGCAAAGTAGGGTATTGAATTGAATGGTTTGTTTTCTTGCTGATTCTATGTTAACTATAATACTTCTATTTACTTCCCTAATAATTAAAATCAGATTGAGCCACAGCGAAGCGTGACCGGGTTTAGCTAGTAACTATATAATGAAAACTTCAATTGCATCAAATTATCAATTTTTGCTTTCTCTTGTTTAGATAGTGGATGCACCTAATTCAGATCTAACACATATACAAATTATCAAATAGCAAAACAGAAGCGATGATGTATAATTCCATTTTACTGAACAGAGTATATAATTTTTTTTCTATTTTCTTGAAAACGGCGCCAAAAATGTTCTGTTCATTAAACTTTACTCAAAAACATGTGGAATAATAAAAACCAGAATTCCGAAAATTTCTCTACAATCAAAATTGAATATCTCAGCGACTTTGAAAAAATCAACTTTAAAGATTTCTTAAAAAAAAAAATACGGCCGATTTTCGAAATTAGAAAGTTGGTTTGGAAATCTCTTATTACTTTCTCTTACCAATAATAGTAAGAGGAAGTAGTGCGATCGTGCCAGTTTTTCGAAATTGAATTTTCACCGGAAATACATTGTTTGGTGTTTTAGCCAGGAGATGGCAGATGTAAACTATTTAGTGTTTTGGCCGATAGATTGCCCTGTTATCCTATTCTCCCCTCCTAAACTATTTTAGATCTTTCATAATTTAGTATAGTATAGTATACAGTAGAGTATAGTTGGTGATTAGTAAAATTAAACATTAAACATAAACTCAAGCTAATGTAAAATAAACTCAAGCTAATGTAAAATTAAACATTTCTGTGGAAGCATGTCAGTGCATCAATTAATCAATCCCTCGTTATCACTTTTATATACATTTTTCTGGTGACCCCGACGTGATAAACGTGGACTACTCTTAATCCTTAATTTAAAACGAGGAGAATATTCAGTAAACGTAAACTTCCAATACATCGTGAATTATTCACTTTTCATACTTATCACCATCTATTCCTGGCATTTGTACCTACAGCAGGACAAGACTCTACTTCATGACTCCAGGCTGCTAATTCATCTTCATCACCTTTCAAGCAGCATTCGTAATCATCGTTAATTTATTTAACATTAACTTGATATAGTTGCATTAACAGATCATATTCTTAATTAACTATTAGTTTCTGATATTACATACACCATTGATATAGTATTAAGTTTGATAGTTAATTTAAAACTTTATATTGCATGCTTGTTGTTTTATAATTATATCTATCAGAAAATAAGTGGCAATTTGGATGTTTATTTTTTGTTTGTAAGTTTCCAGTACACTTTATGTTTTGTTCAACTACGTATTTTGAAATAACCCTCAGAGTTAATCAAAGAGACTTTCTTGAAAACTTAATACTTCACAGATATCGCGGCATTTTCTTTGATTATCAAAGGTTTTAACATTCATGTTTATTTTTAAAGTCGCAAATTCAAAATAGGTTTTTATTTTTATTTATTCCTTGATGTTTGTTGCGACTACCTTTGTTCGTATTTCTTACATTTAAAATCAAAACAGTTCTTTATTCTTAATATTTGAATTCTTTCTGATAATGCTTATATTTAATCTGCAATGCATGTCTATTTATAAAATTATTTCTTATTTGTATTTAATCTTATTTTAGGTTTCATTATCTCTATTTATATTTGATTTTGTAAACCATTACTCGTTTATTAGGCCATAATCATGACTGACACACAAGAAAAACCTAAGGACAGTGGTTCACAACTTAAACTCTTAACACGTCAACGTGGCCAACAAAAGGCAATGCTCACTCGGATTAAACATTTTCTAGAATCGTTTAATCTTCAATCTAATACTTTGCAAGAATTGAAATTTAGGCAGTATAAACTCGAAGAATGCTGGACGAACTTCTGTAAACTTCTGTCTGAGATTCAAATAGCCTTAGGGGATGAGCAAGAAGAAGACGATGAGTATAATACATTCATGGATAGCTATTTACAAATAGGTGGAAAAATTGATGAATTCTTGACTTTAGGGGAGAATGGTCAACTAAGCGGACAATTACAAACCCATCCAATAGGATTAGACACCTAGCCGAAAGCCTCAAGCTTCCTGAAATTCAGCTACCTTCCTTTTCAGGAAAATATGAAGACTGGACAGATTTTCATGACGTTTTTCAAAACATGATTCATAAGTCACGAAAATTAGCTAGTATTCAAAAATTTTATTACTTACGCTCGTGCCTAACTGAAGAAGCATTAAGTACAATAAAGGAAATCAAGATTTCGGCTTCTAATTACGAATCGGCTTGGGCTACCCTGAAACGCCGATATAAAAACGATAGGCTAATCATAAAGGCGCATGTACAAGGAATCCTAAACGCTAAACAACTTGAAAGACCCTCTGCTAGCAAATTGAAAACCTTACATGATACCATAATCAATCACATTACTGCTCTAAAGAACATAGGCTAGCCAACAGATCATTGGAGCACACTACTAGTATTTTTTGTTTCAAGGAAACTAGATCCTGAAACTCGAGACCGTTGGGAAGCGTATAATGCTAAAACAGGAGTATCTGCCACTGACAGTAGTCAAGTTGTTAAACAAGAATGCGAGAAAAGCGGCCAGTCACAACCTTATTCATTTGAAAGGTTAATGCAGTTTATATACCAACAATGCATAGTACAAGAAGTACGAGAAGAAGATAATCCTCATCAGTCAAGAAAACTTCCTGCTAAAAATAGTCATAATAGTTATCGACTTAGTCAATCCATTAATAAGACATATGTCATACAGTCAACACGCCTAAACGAGATTGTGCAATCTGCAATCAAGAACATCCCACTTTCACTTGCAAGCAGCTGTTGAACTTTAATTCTTATCAAGGACAAGCTAAAATCAAAGAACTTAATCTTTGCTTAAACTGTTTAAAAGCAGGTCATAAAACTATACAATGTAAAAGTCCTCCTTGTTGCAAGCATTGTAATAAACGACATCACACTATACTACACTTTGGGGATTCAGAACAAATTAAATGTGAGGAGTCAAAGCTAAATCAAATTAACCAAGCAAATATTCAAGACACAACTGTTGTTGGTCTTTCAAGCAATAACGAAGAAGTCATCCTTGCCACGGACTAAACTTCTTCGAATTACTGCCCTTTGCCAGCGCTTCATTAGAAATTGAAGACATCCCCAACAAAGATCAAAGGACATTTGAGTCCTAGTGATTTACAAAGGGCAGAAATCACCTGGATTAAGCAAGCTCAACAAGTATTCGCTGACGACATCGACAACCTACAGAAAAACAAAGAAGCAAGCATTAGACTCAAAACATTAGCTCCCTTTGTAGAACAAAATGACATTCTTCGTGTAGGAGGAAGACTAAAAAACGCTTTAGTCAACTTTGAGCATAAAAACCCAATTCTTCTCCCACCTGCCCATCACATTACACGAATAATCTCAGTTGAGACTCACATTACCACTTTGCATACAGGTCCTCAAGCACTTCTTGCCGCAATAAGAACAAAATATTGGCCACTCAACGGAAAGATTCTGGCTCGCTCTATAGTCAGACATTGTATCAAGTGTAGCCGAGTTACGCCGAGGACCGCTAAACAGTTAATGGGAGAACTAGCTCCTTACAGAGTCCAGCCATCCCGTCCATTTGAAAATTGTGGTATTGATTTCTGCGGACCCTTCTTTTATCGCCGACTTTCACAACGAAAGGCTCAGCCCATAAAGGCTTACATTGCCCTCTTCATCGTATGGTAACAAAGGCTATACATCTCGAATTGGTCCCAGATTTGACAACAAGAAAATTTATCGAAGCTCTCGAAAGAATGATAGCAAGACGTGGGATGATGGCAAACATATATTGCGACAATGCTGCTAATTTTGTCGGAGCTAGAAACGAGCTCCACGAACTTCAACAGATCGTAAATTCCGAAACTCATCAACACCAAGTGTATGCATTTTGTGCCTCTGTTGGTATAAACTGGCATTTTATTCCACCAGGTTCACCTCACTTCGGTGGACTGTGGGAAGCGGGAGTTAAAATCATTAAAGGTCATCTTAAACGAGTAATGGGTAACAATATACTGTTGTATGATGAATTTGAAACACTAATAATTAAAATCGAAGCCTGTGTAAATTCTCGACCTCTAACTGCCCTTTCCAATGACCCAAATGACTTAAATCCCTTAACTCCAGCTCATTTTCTAATTGGACAACCTGCCTCTTCTTTCGCTACTTCTAACTTCAGTGAACTCAATTTAAATAGATTAAGTTATTGGCAAAGGATCCAGCAGTTATATCAAACATTTTGGCGAAGATGGTCGCTTGAATACCTATCAACTATGCAACCAACTATGGAAAAGAGTCTATCAAGCACCTCCAGTAGGCTCCTTAGTACTTCTAAAAGACGAATTTAGACCCCCGCTTCAATGGACATTGGGTCGAATCGTTGAACTTCATAATGGTGCTGATGGAAAGGCTCGAGTCGCCATCGTCCGCACTTCGAAAGGGCTCTTCAAGAGGGCCATAGTCAAGCTGTGTCCGCTTCCAGATGCTTGAAGCCTATGCCTTCAACGGGGGCGGTATGTTTGGTGTTTCAGCCAGGAGATGGCAGATGTAAACTGTTTAGTGTTTGGGCCGATAGATTGCCCTGTTATCCTATTCACCCCTCCTAAACTATTTAGATCTTACATAATTTAGTATAGTATAGTATACAGTAGAGTATAGTTGGTGATTAGTAAAATTAAACATTAAACATAAACTCAAGCTAATGTAAAATTAAACATTTCTGTGGAAGCATGTCAGTGCATCAATTAATCAATCCCTCGTTATCACTTTTATATACATACATGTTTTGGGGAACCCTGAGTCCAAAAAACGGGTTTTTAGAAAATGGTCTGTGTGTGTGTGTGTGTGAAAAGAATATCTCAAAAACAAAAGATTCACGAAGTTCAAACTTGGCATTCCGTTTAGGTACTACCACCGCATCAGACGCGAAGATTTCAGCAAAATCCATCAACCGAATTTGCCACTTTACTAAATGGTTTTTTCAGTTTTTTGTGATTTTCTCAAAAACGGCTCCAACGATTATCTTTAAACGTGGTGTGTCAACAAGAAATATAAAGAGCTACAACATTTATTTTAAATATTTCCCCGGGAAAATTCATTTAAGGGCTCTTATGGGGAGGGGTGGGGTTATGGCTTCCTCTAAAGTGCTACTTCAGTTATCACAGAATTCTATCATCTAAATAACATTAATTAAAATAAAATATGTTGTCGAGATCTCGAGTTTGTAAAAATCGGATGCCCGGAAGTGCGCTTTACTGAAAATAGTTTTTAGCTTTCTGCAATTTTCTGTAAAATAGTTCGAAAGATTTTCTTTGAATTTGTTATATCAAACACACATACAAACCGCTACAACATTTATTTGAAATATTTCTCCGGGAAAATTTATTTAAGGGGACTTTTGGTGGTGGGATGGGGGGTTGTGTTTTCCTTTAATGTGGTATACAATTCTGTCAACTAAATAATATTAATTCGAATTATATAAGTTGCCAGAATTCCGAGTCTGAAGAAAATCGGGTGACCGCAACTGCGACTTTAGTGCCGGGAGTACTGCCAAATCCTTTATCGGCTGCGCCCACCATTGGCCGCGACTCGCGCTCGGATGAGGAGCCACGTCGGTCTTATAGACTCAACACCGTCACCGTGTCCTCCAAATTTTACCATGCTTTACGCACCATTCGATAGGTAGTTGGCTTACGATGAGGGAGACGAATTCCGCTCCCCAATCAGTAATCAGTAATCAGTGAAGCTGAGTCTTGAGGGCGGGTGGCATGTTGGGCCGTTACTATGAAACCAAATAGTTTGGCGGTTCCTTGCTGTTTTCTATATTACTTACTGTTTTATAGAATTAATCTGAGCTATAAAGAGAAAACTCACCGACGTGGCTCCTGATCCGAGCGCGAGTCGCGGCCAATGGTGGGCGCAGCCGATAAAGCACTTGGTACTCCCGGCTTCGCTCTGACATTTTACTAGTGGCCGTTTATACTAGTGAAACAAAATAGAATTCATGTTAAACATCTACAAAAATTTCTTCTAGAAATTCATTTTTCAGATAAAAAACTTTCCTTAGACCTGGAGTTTGTAGCTATTCATTATATCTATTGTCCTTAATTTTATGTAGGTAGCGCAGTGCACAAAGTATTGAAAGAGTACTGTAAAGTTACAAATCGACGCAAGAGATTCAATCAAAATCCAGTTCATCTTAAAACACTCACACGACTTTCTCTTACTGCGAAATGGCCAATTTTCTTCACACTTAAAATTCTGTAATTAGTGTTTACAACCGTCGGCACTTTTATGGAGACAATCACAAAAAACTGGAAACCTATTCAGTAAAGTCGCACTTCCGGTCACCCGATTTTCTTCAGACTCGGAATTCTGGCAACTTATATAATTCGAATTAATATTATTTAGTTGACAGAATTGTATACCACATTAAAGGAAAACACAACCCCCCATCCCACCACCAAAAGTCCCCTTAAATAAATTTTCCCGGAGAAATATTTCAAATAAATGTTGTAGCGGTTTGTATGAGTGGTTGATATAACAAATTTAAAGAAAATCTTTCGAACTATTTTACAGAAAATGGCAGAAAGCTAAAAACTATTTTCAGTAAAGCGCACTTCCGGGCATCCGATTTTTTCAAACTCGGGATTTCGACAACATATTTTATTTTAATTAATGTTATTTAGATGATAGAATTCTGGGATAACTGAAAAAGCACTTTAGAGGAAGCCATAACCCCACTCCTCCCCATAAGAGCCCTTAAATGAATTTTCCCGAAGAAATATTTAAAATAAATGTTGCAGCTCTTTATATTTCTTGTAGACACACCACGTTTAAAGATAATCGTTGGAGCCGTTTTTGGGAAAATCACAAAAAACTGAAAAAACCATTTAGTAAAGTGGCAAATTCGGTTGATGGATTTTGCCTGAAATCTTCGGGTCTGATGCGGTGGTAGTACCTAAACGGAATGCCAAGCTTGAACTTCGTGAATCTTTTCGTTCTTGAGATATTCTTTTCACACACACACACACACAGACCATTTTCTAAAAACCCGTTTTTTGGACTCAGGGTTCCCCAAAACATGTATTTCCGGAGAAATTGAATTTCGAAAAACTGGCACGATCGCACTACTTGCTCTTGCTATTATCGGTAAGGGAAAGTAATAAGAGATTTTCAAACCAACTTCTAATTTCAAAAATTAGGCCGTATTTTTTTTTTAGAATTCTTTAAAGTTGTTTTTTTTCGTGAAAAATGGTTATTGAACGAGAATAACCGATGAATATTCGCTGAGATATTCAATTTTGATTGTAGAGAAATTTTCGGAATTCTGGTTGCTATTATTCCACATGTTTTTGATATCTTCATTACTTAAGTAGACTTTAATGAACAGAACATTTTTGGAGCCGTTTTCAAGAAAATAGCAAAAAAATAAAATACTCTATTCAGTAAAATGGAAATTTTGGTTGACAGATTTGACGCCAAACCTTTAGCGTGTCCCCTGATAGCACCTAAACGAAGTATCAAGTTTTAACTTTTCTGCGTTTCCATTATTTTGCTGTGCTGACCTGCAGACGCTCGCACACAAACAACACCCACACATACCGATTGCAAAAACTAGTATCCAACAAACACAGATATAACGAAATCTGTTGTGAAACACTAATGTGACTTACTCTCACTACAGTTAATACTAAATTTAATACAGTAAATTCTACAGTTAATACTTTCTCTCACTACAGTAAATGTCCGTCCACTTGTCTTCAAACTTGTATTTTTACTCAACTATTTAGTCGCCGTGACATAAATATATAGTGGTGGTGGTAGGGTACTGTTGGTTCTTGACGTACAGCAGAGTTGAATGTGATTATATTATAGTTGAGAAGGTAGCGTCCCTAATCCAATAACATTTGAAATCTGAGTCCAGATTTCACAAATCATCCTAAAATCAATTCCTCAAAACCTTAAAACATGGGCATAATTCAGGAGAAAACTCATTTTCGAAAATTGATTACTATGGTCGTGCTGTAGGAAACAAAATCAATTATAGAAGAGTTCTTCGATTTCCCACTATCTCATAGTGATAATCTAAAATACTGTCACCACAGATATTCTACTGTAGAGATCTACTTACTTGTTTTATGTCCCATAAGAAAACTTCTTCCCAAGTGATGACAATTAGGAAAAACAGTATATTGAGCCTGGAATTCATTTCTTCACATGCAGTTTTCATTTGTATCACCTTCGAGTGCTTTCATTCATAGTTTAGAGGGTATATATTAGGTACATTTTACTTCCTAACTGACTTCAACATATGTTTTGTAAGATAATGTGTACCTTTTGAAAGCATATGTAAATTGTATTTTGACTTATTAAAGTGAATAGCAAACAAATTTAGGTCCTCTTTTTAATTTAGAATAACAATCGGGGGTAGCTTCCTTGTAAAAGTAAATTCTTATACATTAAAAACCATTGTGGTTTTTTGGTAAGGCTATATAGCAAACAAACTAAAAATTTAATATTTCATAGAAACCTAATATTTAAAAATGTTACAACATATTTAAACACTCTCATATATGTTAATATTAAAATAGTATTTGGAATATGTCATAGCACAGAACTTGGTAGAGGTAGGCGAAGACGCAGTAACGACGGGAGAATACCGCCCGGCCACCGGTTTAGAGCATCAACATGTTGACGCGTCTCAGAAAAAAAAAATCTCGTTACGAACTCAGGTTATGAATAATCTCAGATGCTGAGACGTTCACTTGATGAGAAACAATAGAACTTAGTGCAGCTGCAGTTATCAGAATCCGTGAGTAATGACAACCTTTAATATATTTACAATTTTACAAAATTAAAAAAATCTGGTGTGAAACACTCACTCAACTTACTGCAGTTTACAAAATTGTAACTGACAAATTTTATAGTTTTTTTTTTACCAAATTGAATGAAATTCGTCAGTGTTTTTATGGAGAAAATCGCGTAAATTGAAAAAACGGTTCAGTAAAAACGCACTTCCGGTTTACTAATTTCCTTGAAACTCGGAATTTTGTCTATCTATTTATTTCTAATTAATTCTGTTTAGATGGTAAAATTGTATAATCAACTGTGATAGCACTTTAGATAATAACATAACCCCACGCCTCCCCCAAAATCCTCCTTAAATGACTTTACCAGAAGAAATGTTTCAAATAGAAATTGTACCTCTTTATTTGTGTACTTCACATTCCTGAAGAAAGTCGTTTGGGCCGTTTTAGTGAAAAGTACTTTTCAGTAAAAACGCACTTTCGGTCATCTGATTTTCTTTAAACTGGAATTTTAACTACCTATTTAATTCTAATTAATACTATTTAGATTATAGAATTGTGCAATAAACTGAAATAGTACTTTAGAGTGAAACCTAACTCCACGCCTCCCTAAAAAGTGGCCTTAAATGAATTTTCCTGGAGAAATATTTTAAATAAAAGTTGTAGCTCATTCTATGTGTAGTTGATGTGCCAAGTTTAAGGAAGATTTTTGGAGCCGTTTTTGAGAAAATCACAAAAAACTGAAAACACCATTCAGTAAAGCGGCAATTCCGGTTGAACCATTTTTACGAAAAGCTTATTCTCAGATCTCCTGGTGACTATTTAACGAAATATCAAGTTTGAACATTCTGCGATTTTTCGTTTTGAGATATGATACACTTTTTTTTCATACTCAGGGGATCTGAATACTCAATTTCGAATATTGGACTCGGTCGCAATACTTGCGCTTACTAAAGGAGAAAGGGAAAAAACAAATGGTCCACAATAGGGTATCCGACTAAAGAGCAATAGGGTGGATTCCTCTAAAGAGTCAATTCTTTTTTAATTTCTGATAACTACAATATTTATTAAATTTTTTCAATAAGAAATGAATCCACTCATATTGTATTGAAGCCATGTGACCTCCCTATAATCATACATACATACATCTACATCTCTACAGCCCGAACCGAGCCTTGCCCTCGATAATCAGGCCGCCATTAAACCATGAGTCACGGGTACCACTTTGAAAATGGTTTGGGAAAGTCTCTAAAATTTCAATGTTCTGGTTAGAAATATCTTTAGATATAAGGTTAGTTTTCGTGGAAGGCACTGAGATGGCGAGAAAATCTGGCAAGGAAAGGCGTATTAACCCTCTTCAAGGGGATGGAGAATCTCACAACTCTGACGCAGGCTTGCCAATACAGTTGGAAGTGAACAAGGTTCCAATACTTCTCCTGAACGACTGACTACTACGCTGTAATCAAGAGGTTGGAAGGTGTGGCTCATGCTCCCTAGAATTCTAGATTATAAACTTTCTAATAGAAATAGACTTGGAAAATTTGCTGCGAATTGAGAATGTCTCATCCTGGCACCAGTTTGGGACAGGAGATCTTTCAAGGTCGCAATGTTCATAACTCCAAACCCCAGGAATATTCACTAATCAGGAAATTTACTATTTAAGTAGTTGGTTTCTCCATTTTCCATGATAGGCTGCTTAATTTGATTGGTCATCGATTGGTTTCGGACGTTCGCTCTATGCCTATCACACACTATCGAAACCCAAATCCGGTCAATGAATTAAGACAAAATTAGATAAGCTGGAAATAATGAAAATATCTGAAGCAAATTTACTAAAATAGACTAAAATAGTTCAAGAAGTGACTGAATTAGTTAATCTTTTATAAAATCTCTAATACTACAAATCAATCAGTATGTACAGTTGAGGATGTTAGCCCTGATGACTTACAGTCTCGGGATATAGGAAGCGTATTTGATTAAGTTCACTGATTAGCAATAAATGTTTCAAAAAATTATCATCATCTAATCATGTTTTGTCCTGCACATCAATATTAACGTTACACATTCAGGTATTGATGCTATTGAAGTGCCCACCATCAATATTAACGTTACACATTCAGGTATTGATGCTATTGAAGTGCCCACCAACAATATTAACGTTACACATTCAGGTATTGATGCTATTAAAGTGCCCACCGTAAAGCGCCCATCATAAAAGTCATATTTTTATTTTGTAAAATTTATTCCCTTTATACGAGTAAAAGTTATGAAGGTGTTCGCTATTGAAACATCTACCTTAATTTATCCAGCCTAGAGAGGTAAAATTGCCAAGCATATTATTATCAGTTTTCTTGGTTCTAGTGTTAGTTAGTAAACCTAGTATTATTCATCTACATACAAATATAAAATAGTCATTAATGAAGTAAAATGTTTGACTATTTGAAAAACAAGTTTTGGTGAACCAGTTTACTTTGTTTGTAATTACTTTTTTAATAGAGAATATTGTTGTTTAACAAGTTCAAAGCCAACTGAACCATTAACAATGGATCTTTACAAAGTCATAAAGATTTCTATTTTTGGCAAGTTAGTGCTGGCTATTGCTTTCACATGGTCGGCAGTTACAGCCAAAAAATATGCCCAATAAATACAGTCTTTAGTTCACACTGCACATGTTGCAATAAATCGCCAATTTAGTAGAAAAATCAGAATGGACTGATAAAGACAGCTGATAAATGGTACGTTTAATTACTATTCATTTTATTGTTTGTGTTATTACAAATTTATTAGAATTGTTATGTTTGCAAGAACAATCTAAATATTCTTCAGAAAATTTATTATCTTCATTTCGTTAAAAGTGAAAGTAAAACATTAATCTTCATTAAAATGAAAAACATGGTCCTTACTGCTTGAATCCAAAGCAAGCAAAACATATCTGAGTACATCTCAAGAAATGCCATATATTAATTTAATTTCTAATTTAATTTAATTATATTATTAATTTAATTTCTAATTTAATTTAATTATATTATTAATTTAATTTCTATCAATTAACAGATAGAAATCCGTGAAAACTAATATAGTGGGAAAGAAAAGAAGCCTCAGATAGACTGATTTTATTAGAAGTAAAATTAGTAAAATTACAATAACATTATTGTATTAGTGAGGACGAAAACATAAATGTAACGAATGGTATTCCTTTTTTAAACACTTTGATCTGTCGGTTTGAACCCACCAATTTTTGGTTCGACGTTTCGCCTAGATTGATATTGTAACGTTTTTCCCTCTAAACTAGCTACTGCAACTAGTTTTAAGTGGATTCGTATAGATAAAATACTCTAAACTTCCATAAAGAAAACACCAATTTATTGTTATACACAATAAATTACAAAATACAACACTTAATAATAATTACTTCATAGTTTAAACCACAAAAGTTCACTTCTTATACACTTTCCACAAACATACACTTCGTTTGTAACAAAAAAACTCAGCATAACTCTCTGCGGTCCCACTATTTATACCGGTTGAGAATCTTCTAGAATCTTCTCAATCCTTCCAGAAATAACTAGAGCACGTCGCCAGCGCTTCCTAGCGGCACCGTGAGAACTTGAGATTTCTACTTCCTCTCCTAGATGGCATCACTGGCTGCGTTACAATATAGATTTTATTCAGGGGAATTTCGTTTCATTACTAGACCAACTATCAGAATGGATAGTTGTCAAACAAAAGTGTAGAGAGGAGGGTCCCCCCTGCTTGCACACAATTGGAGTAGGTAGTGGTGTGCAAGGCTTAATTTTCTTTCCTCTGCTTTTGATTAGCTGTTGGATGACGAGGTCTGCCCTCTGTCTTGTTAATAAAGTTGCAACACATTTTATCCCGGAAGAACGGTTAATTTTTTTTCATTTCCTTCTCTTATTTCTCTGAGCAGTGAGAGAGAGAGCCGTGTTCTGCTCAGACGGAGTCCATTAACTCTGTTTATGCAGTTTTCCTATTTCTTAATTTCTACTACCTCTCTTATGTCTTGTTCGTAATAACTGTTTACTTGGGCAAGGACTTTGGTCCTTTCTTTAAAATTTATTGCGTGTTTGACACAATGTCCTTATGTATCCTTATGATTAATATCTCTAGGTCTTTCAAATGTATTTTCTCCTGTGGAAACCTAGGGACCCCGCTTTTTTGTAATAGCAATTCGTCTCTGAACTGTGCAAGAATTTGGAACATTTCTCTGTCCTTCCATATATGGTTCGTTTAGTTTTTGGATTTTCTTTGTCACAACTCATAACCACTAAAATTCTATGCTTTCATTTTAGTTGCCAACAAAGAAAAACTTAAAGAAAATGTCAAAAAAGAACACTCAAAAATCAGTCAGTAAAAAGGAAACTAAATAGAATCATTTTATTGCCAACATCCTGGCAAGATTATCAGGTTTGACGTATTCTAACATAAGTTGAGATTTTTGTGTTTTAATTGCTGTGAGAAAAAATATTGCGTCCATCCAAGTTGCACAAATTGAGTTTTCACAGGAATTACATTTCTGAGATCGGCAACGATCGGTAATCGGGACGAGAGTTAAGCTAGGTAGTTTTTATCTGGTTTGGCCATATGTTTTGCTCTTTTTTAAAAGTCATTTGCAATGTCTTTTGAAAAAAGAGAAATATCAATGTACAGAAATATTTGAACCATGGTAGATGGCATATCTTAAATTTATATTTTGTCATTTAATTTGATCTTATTCTTTTATTTGAAAAGTTTACTTATGAACTCATCCAGATTGTTTGGAACTTTTAAATAGTTACTGTAGAATTTACAATACTGAGATTCATTCAGCTCGAACTATTACTGAAAAACAACAAAATGACTAGGATTCAAACCGTATGCTAAAAGGATCTCATGGCAGAAATTGGGCATCATATTCGACAAGGCTGTTTGTGGAATATTGTGTTCTAGAATACTTCTGTCCATCATCAGCAGTTATGGCCAATTACAAATTAAGTCTAGCTTTAAAATATAGTTACAGTAGATTACGAAATGATTTATAAAATGAAAACAAAGCATTTGAAGAATGGTAAAGCACCGTTCATTTCTGCATAATTTTATCTGGGTCACAGTTCTCCGAATAAGCAATTGTGTAACACGAAAACAGGAAGAATTAATTAATAGTTTCGTCACACATCCTTGCTGGCCAAGTTTTATTTGAACAATAAATTTCTAGCAAATAGAAACTAATTGAAACTATTAATTCTAGTATAAAATTAGAACGTTTCAATTTAGAACTTCCTACATTCCGTTTTGTATATATTTGTATTTTGTGCATATTCCGCTCTGGAATTACTAGGTTTCTATTGAAATCCGCCCACCGGAAGTCCGACTCTACTAATATTTTGTAAGTTTTTCGCGTGTTTTTTCCGCAACCTGCTCTAACGCTTTTCTTTTTAAACGTCAACATTTTGGATGGTTGAAGTACACAGTGTGTTTGTTGGCAGTATTGGTTGAGTTTGTTATTGGTGTATTGAATTCAGTTCCGTTTTTCTTCATAATTAACTTTGTATTAATCAATATTGAGATAAAATGTTTATTATCCTGATAATTATTGTAATTCTTGAGGGATGAGATGAAACATGAAAGGATGATATGATACTTATTCAATAAGTTTTTACTTTCTCTAATTGCTGTAAGAGGAGATATTTATTTATTTACTTAATTATTGCAATCATGTGAAATTTTCACAGAAATACATGTTCTGATCTGTTTTGGAAGAAACGATATGTTCTTGGCGACTATGTATAGAGTTGAGTGACCATGACACGGGGAGTTTCAAACTTGATATTCCGCTATTACCAGGATTCTGTTGTAACCGCCCTCCGGAAATCTGACTGCTTACCTTTTTGCAAGTTTTTCGCGCGTTTTTTCGCGAAAACTGCTCTAACGATTTTCTTTTTAAACTTCACACATAAATGCCTATCACTTTTAATCAAACATTTTTGGGGGAAAATTATTTTTGTGAGTTCTGGGCGATCTTTAAGCATCAGTGGTGTGTAATTTCCTTTTACAATTAAGGAGAATTAACATGTTGTTAAAATTTCGAATTTGAAGAAAATCAATTAATCGTAAGTACGAATTTACTGATTATTTTCTTTTGTATATAATGTAAAATAACCGAACCTAAAGAAAAAGTAAAATAACTAACTAATGAAAAATAACTTTAACTAATGTAAAATAACTGTAACTAATTTAAATAAAAAAACTATAATGTAAAAGTTTTATAAAGTAATGTCTATTATTTCAGGAGGGCTTTACCTCCAACTACTCTTCAGGTCACGGAGGATGGCGGATAGCAAACACAATGTTTGAAAATAGGATATACAAACATGAGTATCTATGTAAAAAGAAAACAACTAAAGACACAATGACAGCCTTATGAGACTTGTTATTTGTTACAAGACATCGTAATAACAAAAAACACAAATTTAACTTTACTAACGTACAGATTTTGACAACACAAGACAACAGGACTAAACGCAACATACTTGAAATGACGCACATAAAAAGGATAAAAATGCAATCAACTTAGAAATGAGGAATAGATTTTCCTCCAAATTTCAACCTTCTAGGTTTGTTCTACATCTAATTCTATTTTGATTATTTTGCGCATGTCTTCCTGCATTATGGTTCCTTATCATGACTTTTATTTTACTTCTGTTTTCTTCCAGAATTCACTTTGCTCATGCCTTATCACTATCTTATCATATCCGTAATACACTAAATGTCTGGTTCCGCCTGCATTTCTTTGACTAGTACAGTAAATTAATGCCTACTTTTTAACATTTTTCTGATACCTTTGCCGTCCAAAGCTTTATTCACCTCCATTGAATGATCCAGAAAAATGGAAAATACGGGCAGATTTGAAAAATTAGACAAAATTAAATTTTATTTTTCTATGTTTCAATAAAGAAATACAATCCAAATAGAAACCATTCTTTGTAATCAATATAAAAACTTAAATCTTGTAAAATATAAAAATGAATTGATAGCAGAAAAAGAATATCACCAAGAAGTAGAACTAATTTTAAAGCCGCACCATTGACCCAGTTACTGCATTTATTCAATCTATCCTCTGGCAATCTCTTTATTATTGTCTGTCATACTGCCGTGGTCAGCATGTTCCGCAGAGCTCCTCTTTTTCATCTTTGTAACATTATAGTAAAAGTTCGTTTTTTCTAGAATTTGTTTTATTGTTAAGTAAAAGTAATACCCGCTTGAGGCGGCCCCCATTGAACGTTCACCTTTACCCGTGTTTCGGCCTTCCTTCTTTATGGCTGCTTTACATCCGCAACAGATTTTCTCTTGTTTTATTGGTTTTTTAAAGTTATTTTATATTATTTATAATTTTGATGAGGAGTGTGCCAAAATGGGTATTCTTCAGCAATAAAATTCAATTTTAATGAAAAGACGTTCATTTCACTACATCGAAGAAACTCTCTAATTAAACAAGTTAATCAACTCATTGCAATGAACAATTCATAGTTTAATCAACTCATTACAATGAACAATTTATAGTTTAATAAACTCTTTAAATGAACAATTTATAATTTTTCTTAAACTATCTGTTAAAAGGAAATCTTTTAATATACAAAATCTTAAACTAACTAACTACTGCACCTTAATCTCTAACTAAACTATTATTTTACTAGAATTTAATCACCTTCCGCTCTATCACAAGGTCATTGTCAAGTTAGTGGAAGTATTCAATGTTTCTCTCTTACTGTTATTAAGAATTTCTATTAAATGTTCAAACACCATAAATTTCTATTAAATGTCCAAACACCATAAATTTCCAAAGATATCTCTTCCAATCCAAGTATATATAATATGCGGCCCTAATAATACGAAATGTAAGTATTCGCTCAGTATGTTCGTAGTTTTATTATTGATATTAATAAATACATCAACAGTCGGTCAACTTAGTTTTATTTTTCTCATTCTGCAAGCGTAAATATTAGAGTCATGTTTAGAATCAAATTTAATCTTTACTACAATAAGAGGCACACTTTTGAGGTCCATTTTGAGATTGCCGGCAACGGGAACTGGGATCATTCATGATTCAGCCGCTAGCTGTTGTAATGTTGTCCAGGCAGATTCCTGTTTCATAGATACATTTTAGTAATTTAATGTGAATTTAACAATACACCAAATATGAATATTCTGCTGTGATCTGGTTTCTGAAAGAAAGAAAATAAATTGTGCTGCCCAGATTCACAGACAAATAGGAGATTGCGCACTCAACTATGAATTCCACATATTTTATGATTTCAGAACGATGTTCAGATTTTCTGAAATTTCACGTGAAGTAGTTGAAATAATATGATAGTAAAACTAGGGTGCAACAAGTTGTCTGGCTGATGGGTAGCAGTAATCCTAACCCGGGCATACAAACAGAAAGTTGTGTCTGCAGCTCAAATGTTTTCAAAAACTACTTTTGAAGGGAATAATTTGTGTGGTTATCTCCTTTTAACTGAGGCTCGTGATTCCCTTCAAAAAGCTGGGGATATCATTTTTTCATGAAGCACCGTCTGCAAGAAAATTCATAGTTACAGTGTCCTAGGAGGCAAACCTGGTCTTGCTTGTTGATTTTCTTGAACGTGGCAATACCACGCCGATGTATACTGGGACAATTTGAGAAAAAGTACACGTACTCAAAAGAAAAGAAGGGGTTTGCGTGGGAATCGTAATTGTACACGATGATATTCGATCGGACACTATAGCGACAATTTCAAAATTGTCTCTCCCCATAATCCTATCCAGAGCCTAATGATACCATCTCATTACACATTTAGACGCGACGGTTATGAAATGATAATGAAATATAGAATGTAAGCCAAGATTTTCTCTAAATGGTAAGAACAATTTTCTTTAACCTGCACAGAAAAAATGTTACTGGTATTTACAGGATAATTATAATAGATAAATGTTGCATGTTGCTTAGACAATGTTTTATCTATAATAGTTTTCCCAAGTATTCATCAAACTAGCATTATCTATAACAAACTTTGCTGATAAACTGTTTGTATTAAGTGTTTACTTAAGTGATGAAACCAAGACTTGGACTTTAGGAAAACTTCAGTTCTGCATAATATTATAATGCTACATTAATATAATATTTTCCACAAGTTTAAAAGTTACCAGAAACTAGTTTTTGATCATCACTAAAGTTTAATAATTTTCAAAAGGTTCTGCATAACATAGATGAAAATCTTTAATAATTTATAAATTTTAAGTTTTCATTGATCTTGAAATGATTACTCTTGAAGGAGATATTAAATACAAGAAATAATTCTAATTGCAGATAATAACGATAGAACTGTAGTTGTTACAAGAAAGAAGGAGGATGCAGTTTCAGAGCGAAGGTCGATTAGATAGTTTGTTATAGGCAATTTTTACTTTCTCTTGAATTTAGAAACCACATTTCAGACGAGAAACATACATAACCAACCAACTGACTAATTAGTTAACTTGTTATACGAGCACATACATTATATCACGAAAGAGGAAGTACCAATATCACTCCTAATGAGGTCAAAAAGGATATTTTATACCTGGCAAACAAACGAACTCCTGGAGACGTCCTAATTCGAAATTTACGAGGGTCATTCAATAAGTAACGAGACAAATCACTGTAGCTCAAAAACGATATATTTAATCTATACAAATCTTTGGCTACTTTTCAACATAGGCCCCAGCAACATTTACACACCTGTCCCATCGTTTTTCTAATTTGTGTATGCTCTGGCATAAAATTCTTAGGGTTGAACTCGAAGCCACTTTTGCACTTGATTTTTAACTTCTTCATTGGATTGAAAATGTTGTCCACGTAGAGCCTCTTTAAGGGATCCAAACAAATGGAAATCCAATGGGGCGAGTTCGGGGCTGTAGGGGGGATGTGGAAGGATCTCCCACCCCACTTTCTTTGTGGGCGTCCATAAATTTCTTGGAACCCATCTCGCACAAGTTTTCTTGCACTGCAGCTTATTCTGAAAAATGTTATGGAAGTTCCAACACTCGCGTGCACTTCTTCAACTATCAGTTCAACAGTAATACGCCTGTTGTCCTGAATTAACGCGTTAATGCGAGATTTAAGGGAGGAAGTTGCAACTTCAACCGGTCGTCCACTTCGTTGGTCGTCACAGACAATACACGGCCACTTTTAAACTGTTCTACCCATTTGTAAACGTTCGAACGGTTCAAGCAATCATTCCTGTACAGTTTCAACATTCTTTCGTGGATTTCACTAGCTTTGATACCCTCTGGAAGTAAAAATCTAATCACTGAGCGTTATTCTTCCAAGATACAATGCTCGAGCGGACTCGCCATTGTTAACTGAATACATTTGAGGTTACGCTTACCAAATACTCTCGAACAGCTGATGAGAAACTAAGTACAAGATGCCAACTTGACGCACTGCAACTATTGTATTGATTAAAAAAACCGTTTCTGAGCTTCAGCGATTTCTGTCGTTACTTATTGAATGACCCTCATAGTAATCAAAATCATGACTGTCAAAGTAATAGCATATTTAACGATTTGTACAACTGTCCTCTACTTATTGGATACTTTTCCAAGAGCTAGTTATAGTTTTCTACAAAGCAGGAAAACCAAAACATGAATCTTCTAGCTACGCCCAATAAGCTTTCTTCCTGTTCTCTCAAAACTTGATAGCAGAGACATCTGACTACAAACAATAAAATGATACCCTTGCGCCAATTTCGATTTCAGAAACTTATTCTACGACTTAGCAATTACTATGAGTAACCAAACAAATAGTGTTAGGATTTGAGCAAAAACAATACAGGACAGTACTTCACTGGACATCGCTTCGGCATTTGACACAATGTGCCCCCATGAACTACTCTACAAGCCCTTCGCCATAGCTTATCGACTTATGTATAAATACAGGCCCTGCCTGTAGTTAAGTGTCGCATGAATGCGAGCGAAATATTTCGAAAATAGCAAATTTCAAGAGGCCGATATTTTTCAGGAACACCAGCGCATTCTGCATGCAAGTTGTGGCAAAAAAGAGTGACTTTTCTGAATGGTTTCTTTTCAGTATCTCGCAATTTTCATAAATGATTCCAGCGATTCTCTTTAAGATTCGTATGTGCATAAAGACCTTGTTGCTTGTCAAAATATTTCTTTTAATTGCAGACAAGAAATTGTTTATTTATTTCCTTAAGTACCACTCCAGTACAACGGACTTTTCTACTGCCTATGCAGTAATAAGGGATATGAAATTCATTGCTGGAATTTCAAATATGAAGGACATCAATCAACCAAAACTGCGACTATTTGTTCTCCATGACATTTAAAGTTCGAATGCTTGTGCACCTTATAAACCTATCACTTTTATTTGAAAATCTTTTCAGAAATTGATTTGGGGGAGCTCTATGTGAGTGAAGTTCAACTTTAAACAACGTTTACAACTTTTTCTGGGGCCTTCAGAAAGCGCTGCTGTACAGTATAATCATATAGCTCCTTTCCTCGAGAACAAGTGTTGTCCCTACTAACATAAATATGGATGTAATACAGGCCAATTGAACGTTAGCACAAATTCCAAGTTTGTCAATTAGAGTTGTGAAAATTACAGCAAGAGAAAGGTGGTGTCAGTATCTCAAGATTTAAGCATCAGATTTTTCTTTCTCTCACCGCTGTGGTGACTGATGTTTTCATAAACATTATATAGTAATTATCATCATCATTATTATTATTTTATATATGAAATTATCTAGTTCACAATAAAAATTTATTATCTATATAACTGAGTAAGTTATTATTTATATCTTTATACATTTTCATATAATATAAATATAACAGTGGAGTAATACGACTTGGACTGTAATTTCGGCGTGTAAATCATGATAGGACCTCTTATTTACGAGAAAGAGAAAAACGATTTAGAGAAATCAAGATTTATGCTTCTGTTGCTTGCACCTACCCAGGATCTTCATTCTCCACTACTCGTAATACGAGTATACCACCAAACATACTAATTTAGATTTTCAGTGTATAAAATTATTAGTTTCCTATGTCCTTATATGTTACAATATTGGTTCTTTTATTGTTCTTACTATTAACTGTAGGCTAGAAGCTCTTGGTTCTGAGAGAATATCGACTATGTAATGCTGACAGTTTCTAACAAGTTTCGCATTCGACAAAGCATAGCTTTGTGATGCTAGGCATATTACGTAACGTATATTCACTTATTCTTTCATAATAATCTCGTATCTTCCTTGAAAAGAAGACATTAACCTTTTTTTGTAAAGAAGAAGCAATACCGTTAAGAAAATTAATTGTTACATTAGTGTGGAAATAATGGTTACTAAACTCAGAACTGGTTGTAGGATGTAGTAGAGGAGATAGGGATGAATTGTTATAGTGTAGACGCTGATTGGTGGTCGCAACTCGTCTAAGCCCAATCGGGTTTGTGGTAAACCACCTTACTACGTTGGAGGTGTACCGCTTATATTTAATCCCCTCGCTCGTAATCTGAAGATAGGATGGTAACGGGGTAAGGGGGCTGAAAGGTAAGAATGGATGGGAAGTGTTACACAAGTATTGAGGTAGTGGGGGAAGAGTAAGCAGTTGCGGCTAGAAGTGTATTTCACGTCCCTACTAGCAGTCCCATTGAAATTTATAAGTATACCCTTGTGTTCACCTTAAAGTAGTGAGGTGTGAGAGAACATGAGATAGCAAGGTAGAGTAAGAAAGAGGCACTGGCTACAAAAGAGAGAAGAGAAGGCAGGAGGCGGAGGTGAGTGTTTACGTTGGCGCAGTTTCCTCCTTCTTCCTGCCAGCTTCTTTTCTGGACATCACACTCTTTCCGTTCCACCGTAACTTCTTTTCTCTAAAATTTAATACACCAACTGGGAAAATATTACCTCCGCACACTAACTGTCCAATATATTATATTTTCAAACTTTCTCAAAAAAACTAAACATTTTATTTACAAACAGTTGATGCAAGTAAAAATTTTAATTATTTTACGACAGCTCTAAACACAAATAGGGATATGTATCAGATTTTCAAAAATTAAGTTTCATTGTGAGAATGTGGACAACCCAATTTCCCACTACGCCTTGTCAACAAAAACATTCTCCACATTACTTCTCATACATAGAACATGTCTCAGAATAAACAGCCAAAATCTTCAAAAACAATAATACATTTTTCGCCGTGGTCAAAGCAGATGGCCGAGATGGTAATGACCGAGGACGATGTGGAGCACGTCAGAGCACAACTGGTGAGTGCTCTGGATGATATTGGGAGTAGGAAGGGCACTGCTGATGAAGGCTGGTGGCCACAATATGAGGAGTCTGGCGTGGTAAGTGAGGGCATGTTCTCCTGATCACTTGCGGCGATGAGAGGACCAGGGCTTGGACAGCTCGACAGGCCATTACGTAATGCTAGAGGGAGAGGACATTCCGAAGGTGAAGGGGTTCCTTGGAGAGGTTCCTAGAACGCTTGGCAGGGCAAAACCCTGGGCTCCGTACGGATCATTGGAGAGTTCTTAGCTCCTTCGAGAAGGACAAAGGTATGTAGATTTTTTTTTTATAGATCCCCATTCACTCCGGACTCTGGAGGAAAAGGAGTGGAGACCATATTATGAGCTTAAGAGGATCACCTTTAAAAGGAAAGAGGAGAGAAGCCGAGTCCAGCCTGGTACTTCCGGGATGGAGAGTGGAGGTAAGTAGCTCTCCTCGTGTTCTGTGTTTACCAGTATAACACACACACAGGAGTAGTGAAGTTTTGGCGGAGATGGCCGAGGTCATAAGGGCACACCCTTGATGGTAGGTTTAATACAGGAGCCCTACACCATCCGTGGAGGCGTTGTAGGATGGGGTGAAATGGAGTTGAGCATATTTTACGATTGTGGAGTTGATAGGCCCAGGACCTATGTCCTGGCGTCAAAAAATAAGGGAGTTTTGTTCTAGAGACTTGACGGTAGTATCAATCAAGACTAGAGAGGCGATAGGCGGGCTGGTTTTGGAATCGGCCTATCTACCATATGATTCGGAAGAGCTACCACCAGGCCGGGCAGTGGAGCGTTTGGTGGAGTGGTGCGAGAGAGAGAATCTGCCGCTCGCCAACTGGCACAACACGGCGCTGGATTCGATGCCAACTGATACCAACCGGCGATGTGTGAAACTGGCGAAGTTTTGGTGAGTAGAAACCTATTACTTTTAAATTGAGGTAAGAAACCAACCTTTGTTATTAGGAATTGGGTAGAAGTTATAGATATTACCGCAGCCTCCAGGCGATTTTTGTTCTGGACGGCTGGCGGGGGGTGATGGATGACTGGACGCTGTCCGATCATAGAGGTATTAGAATCGCGCTGCGTCTCGAGATGGGTGATGTGAGGAAATTTAGGAATCCGAGAAGAACTGACTGGAAATATTTACCTCGGACCTGAGAAACGGTAGGTTAGGTCCGAGTAGTCTAGTGGAAGAGATATGGATCCAAGAACTGACATCTTGTAACCATTTGCCACAGAAATAATCTTGGTACCAGCAGTCTCCAGCCATAGTCCTAAATCTTCAAATTTTTGCCAGGTTTCCTGATCTAAGACCGATCTTGTAGTTCCAAAGTCAAGAAGTCCAATTACTTTCACCCCTAAGATTCTACTTTGAGATAGGGACGATTCTCGTTACTAAAACAGTGACTTAATTGCTGGGAAGCCGTTCGTATGTTTCTTTAATAGTTGCCAACCAATTTTCCATTCAGTATTGTTTCTGTTGGACTGAGGGGTTCCATGCGAATTGCGCCCATTCAAACTCGCCCCTCTTATGAGTTTTCCTGGTTCCTCTTGCAGGAACAGTCTTCGGTTTTCACTGACTTCTTTCCGCAACGCTAGCAAAATACCTTTGCTCCAGCTCTGCTTTGCACCAGCCAAAGGAATGTCCAGGCTGATTACAATTCCAACACTTGCTTCTTGATCTTGAGTTAATCTTTACAGGTTCTTTACTACAAGAGCTTTGGCTAGACGAAGACAATTCGTTTTCGATCTCCGCTAATGCAGCATTTCCCTTCTGAAGATTGGCTTCATAGGCCAAGTATGGTTCCAAAAGTGTTTTCTTATGAGGAGGTGGTCGATGCATCCGGATTCGCCAGCGGTTTTGGTCTAAACGATGCCCTTGTTTAACTAATTCAACGCCAATCTTGAGATGTCTTGCAAGCCTAATCTGTCCATATAGTAGGGTTGTAGAGTTCTTCTTACAATTCTGAGCATTTCAGATTCTGTTGGCCTTTCCGGGAGTCGATAGAATAATTTCGCATCACGCTGACGTAAATACCAATTGGTTCTTCTTCGTCCTGCGTTCGCGAGCGAATTTCATCCCATAGTCGATCAGAATAGTCCTGCGGCTCAAATTCCTTTTTAATTTCTTTAATAATGGCTGCCAGCTATTGACCTCTCGACGAACTGCCTTGTACCAAATTAGCGCCCTTCCTGTGAAAAGATTATAAGCACAATTAATCAGATCTTCTTCTGTGGTATTTCGGGCTGATTTCATTTCCTCTATGGCCTCTAAGAAGGCATGTTCGCTGAGCCCTTGTCCATCTCCTGAAAATTTGATTCCCCAATCTTTCAGAGGAACTTGGGCTTTTCTGATTGTCGTTGCATTTATCCTTTCTGATTGGTATAAGTTTTCTTGACAACGTTGACCAAACACTCTTTGACAATCTGCGGTTTGCTGTAACTATTCCAATTTTAATTCTACTTGCTCCGGTGGTCCCAAGTCAAGCTTAGTTAATTTTAATAACTAACTGTTTACCAACCTCACTGTCACGATTGCCCGTAAAAACTTCAACCTGAATCCTGATGGGATCCAAAAGTCTTTTATACTGCTTCATCCCCGTTGAAATGGTTGAACCAGCAGGCTGTTTGTTCGCGGACATATTTTCTTCAAATCGAGTCCACTGGAATGCACACTTGTCAATCAATTCCTCTTTCACTCTCCACGAATGCTTGTCCTCTTCTTTCGGCATGAACCTACGCATTCTATTAGTTACATGTTGTAACCCAGTATCAATTTTTCTGATATCTCCGGTCGACGATGTGTTGCTAAGAGACATGATTTTGGTTTGTAGAAAACTTAATTTTTCTTCTCACACCACCAGTTCTTCGACAGATCTAATCTCCGCAATCGGGGGTGGAGTCTTTGCTTCGCACTCTAATCTTAAAATGGGCCTTAGTTTTTTCCTCATTTCTTCGACCGAAGTGCCTTCTGGCAATACTTTAATCTTTAACTCATACTGTAACTCGTCTTTTGACAGTCGGTCAACATCCATGGTGCTTGCAAAAATTAGAATTATTACAAAATTTAATTTGATAAAAAGAAGTCCCACAGAAAGTCCAAATAGAATTTTACCACCAACCAAAGTAATAATAGAGAAAGAGAAAGGAAAAAAAATTGTAAATTCAAATTTCACAAAAAAAAAATTACTTGAATTACTTTTCTGCTGAACTCTTCAACTCGAAGCCAAAAAAAAAATAATTCTGAAAAACTTCCAAAATGTATTTAATTAATATAATTTCTCTAATATACAAGATCAAACCAAGCCCCACGTTCGGACGTCAAAAATCTGTTACGCCCCTTAACTTCCGGGGCACAGAATAGGTGTCACCTTTCTCAGTGGTGAAGGGGGGTCTGTCATAGAGAGACAAAAGTTGAGCGCCACGGCGTTTCTAGTAAAAGAAAGGGGAAAGCGACGAAACCCACTAAAAAAAAAAATAGAAGATATAAAGGAGAATAATAATAATAATAATAATAATAAAAAGTATAAAGATGAAAGGAAAAAAAAGAAAAGGGAAAAAAGAAAGGAAAAAATAAAATAAATTAAGTTAGCAAGGTCCGGGATTTGAACCTTCCTGCGATGCTAGCGGCGTGAGGCCAACACGTTACCTGTACACAACTGCCCCAAATTTGACAATGCTGGTTTTATTTGACTCAACAGAATACTTTAGCTCAGCGCCTGCGCTCTGTATCACCAAATAACCTATTTTCTTGGAAAAAAAAAAATTAAATAAATAAAAACGATTTTTAACTCTCAGTTAACAAAAAAAACGAAGGCGAAAGAAAAACAAAATCAATTTACAATACAAAAAAAGAACTATTCTTATTTATTAGGAATACATCAATACTATAAAATTTCGTATTACAAACATAAAAAAAAATTGCAAAACGATTTTCTTTCGAATGAGGGTATACATATAACCTTCACCCTCAGACGATCAAACTGCCCGACTGTGTATATTAACGATACTCCTATACCACACGAAAAATACATCCGATACCTTGGACTCTACCTAGATAGACGCTTGACATGGAACACACACGTAACGAACACTCGACAGTCAATGAAAACCAGATACTTCTTAGTAAAACGCTTACTTGACAAAAGATCTAAATTAAACCTGAAAAACAAAATTCAAATCTACAAAACCATAATAAGACCAATTTGGACCTACGGACTACAACTTTGGGGAACTGCCAAACCGACACACACTAAACGGATACAAGCCATACAGAACAAGATACTGCGAACAATCACACAATGCCCATACTATGTTTCTAACATGACGCTACATACTGACCTTCAAATCCCATTTGTACACGACCTAACACAACAACTTTACAAACGATTCTACAGCAAACTAGGAACACACACGAACCCGCACGTCACAAACCTGTCCTCCCTAACCATTCCTGGGAATCCTCCCAGACGGTTGAAGCGCCAGTGGCCAAGGGACCTCCTGTCACAGGAAGAGGAGTAACAAGACCAGGAAGAGTGGCATTGGCCACCTCCTTCAAGCCTTCAAGCCACATGTATCTTAGACCACATTTACTTATTGTACTGTTGTTACAGATTGTAAATATAAAAAAAAAAAAAAATTTCTTAACAGCAACTCAAATTTAGACTCTCTAATAAATACTGTTTAAATTCTAAGGAATGTTAATTTCACTGGTATTTAACTAATGAACCTTTCTGGTAGGCTAGGTAATTGTACACTTAATATTGTAGATTTTTAATGGTCTCTGTTCGGTAAATATCAATGAACTTCAACAAAAAAAAAACAGTAATGGGTATCTGCGAATATCTTATGAAGTTTCTGTACAGAACATTTATTTATACACAAACTCACTATTTCCTAATAGTACAATCGTACCTGCAAATACGTGCTTCTTGTCAGTTTCTTTTGGGAAGGCTCATAGATTCCGTCTTTAAACCCCCTTTCGAGTATTACTTCTCCTCTATCAATTTTCCGGAAGTTCTAATTAGCACAGAATGTAAAATACTTCATATAACCACAAAGGAATGCCTTCTCCTCGGACTCTCATTCTACCCTCCTCTCTTTTTTTTTTTAAATTCAAAATTTCGCCGTTGCTTTTTCTCTCCATAGCCGCGCTGGTGTCTCTTCCAACTTCTAAAAATTGTTGGCCCCCTCACACTCAATTTGTTATTTATTATCAAACTATATTTATGTACACCGATTAAAAATAACCTAATAAATACTTAATTCAAATCAATTGTACATTCAAATTATCCTATTTCCTTTTTATTTTTCTTATTGATTTGATTATCAGTAGTCAATAAAACCAGCATTGTCGTTTGTTCAATTATTTTTCTTTATAATAGTTTCTGTTATTTTTGGCTGACTTATATTCGTTAGAATTCGTAGACTAGGGGAGAACACCCTTACGAGGCTAACGGAGGCGGGCAACGGCATTATTCGCTGCTATTCAGATGGCTCTAGGCAAGTGGTAACTAGCCTGTCAGGAGCGGGAGCATGGTCGCAGGAGTTGGACAGGGGGAGCTCGGTGACCTTGGGTGGTATGGCCACTGTCTTTGAGTCCGAGGTTGTGGGTATTATCGAATGCAGCTGCCTTGCAGGGGAGTGGCAGGGAGAGATTAAAGAGGGGCGGATATTCTCTGACAGTCAGTCCGCTCCGAGGGCTTTGAGCAAGCCGTGTTGGAGTTCGAAATTGGTAGGAGAATGTAGGAGAAAGCTGAACGCCTTAGCTCGGAGGGGAAAGGTGCAGCTCTATTGGGTACCCGGACATGTGGGAATAGAGGGCAATGAGAGAGCGGATCGGCTGGCAAGGGTGGGCTCTTGTTTATCTTTTTGCGGTCCCGAATCAGCCCTTGCCGTCACTAAGAGGTTTTGTGATAGACAGATCAGACTTTGGGAGACGACGGTTTTGAAGAAATGCTGGGAGGACACGCAGGGGTGCCTCTAGGCTAAAAGATTGATCAGAGGAAACAGGTAGGGTGTTTCAGATTACCTCCTGTCCCTTAGTAGGACAGGACTGAGGATCTTGATGAGTGTAGTGACTGGACCCACATGGGTGTCTAGTCATTTGCATAATATAGGGAAGACGTCTAGTCCCATATATCAGAACTGTGATGATGGAGTTAGAGAAACGGTTTGTAAGAAATGAGCTAGGAGATGGGAAGGGGAAACACTCATATACCCACACCATCATCCTGGCTGGCCATCCCCACTCCATCCACTTACATCACTCCCCACTTTTCCAAAGTGGAGTTTCCTCTTGAACTCCACTTTGGTCTTCGGCCGGTAGATGCCATCTCTTGATGGGGATGGTGTGCGTTCTCGGGGTGTCTCCTGACTGCTGACGAAAAGTTCTTCCATCGTTCGGTATCACCGGGATTCTCGTTCTTGTTCAGGGTCAGCAACTCCTGCGGTAAACCTCTTCTTTCTTGGCTTTTTCGCTCTTCGGATCTGTACCACCTAACCGGTGGCATGGGCTCCTCTGATTTGGCTGCGGGCGCTGCTCCGAAGCCTCCTTCTGGTGGCTTCCATAACTTCACATAAAGTCAACAGCTCTCTGAAGGTCGAACTCGACTCAGGGGGAGTCCATCCCCAGATATCTAAATACTGGGTTATTACCCTTTAGGATATCACGGGCCCCTGGCAAGACGTGGGGTTACTTGAGAGTCTTACCGCGCGCACCTCCATCTCCATTTTATTCTACTCTATGGTTCACTAACTATAGGAGACTTCTCTTCCGTCTATCCAAACTGATTAGTCACAGTGGTACAGATAAAACCAAGGATACCAGGTTTACCCTTCTCTCCCCATACCTTCTTTTCCCATATACCGCCGATCGCGCGGCCTCAGGTTTACCCCCTCATAGAACTCACTGCTCCATGATGCCCCATTAGCCTCGGTTTGTTTGAAGTCTGCGGGTTGAGGGAACCAGGAAGGGTCGTTCGGATCATCCGCGTATTCTCCATCGCTCGATTCCTCAGCCGATTCCTCCACTTCTACAACAAGATCCGATTGTTGGAATGTGCTGCTTTCCACCCGCCTCGCTTCCCCCGAGCTTTCATCACCGCCATCCATTCCCCAGTTGTCCGATAGGTCACTTTCCCCTCCTTCCGAGCACTTTTCAAAATAATATTCCCCACATTCGGTACCCGAGCCTTCTTATAGGATTCAGAAGGCGGGCTCGACGACCGGTAATGTGCGGGTTTAAGCCGATTTATATGCACCAAGCATCTACCTCCCGCCGCGAGGGACAACTCGTAATTTACTGGGGATGTTTTCGCCAACACTGTGTGGAGACCTGTCCAGGGTCGCCGAAACTTTCTAGCATGCCCCATGGGGCGGCCGGCTCGTATACCTGTATAGGTATACCAGTTCCCCAATCCCGAACGCACGCATCTGCTTATTGGCATTGAAGATATCAGTCCGCTCCTTCCTCTCCGTGCGTCGTATAATCGGGTCTGCGGTAAGCCTTTTCTAGGCCTCTCCTCACCACACCATAAATTCCTGTACCGTTAGTTCCGGGTTTTCCGCTGCCCCGCTGCAATCGAAGGATAGCTCGAGTTCCCTTCCACGGATTAGGAAATGAGGGGTGAATCCGGTGGAGGAATGTGGCGTTGATCTATATGCCATGAGTACAAAGTGCACCCAACGGTCCCAATCACTTCCATCCTGTCGAATCACGCACGCCAAGGAGTCTCCAAGGGTTCGGTGCAATCACTCCACCATCCCATTGCCCTGAGGGTTGGTACGCCGTGGTCTGTAGCTTTTTAATGCCTAAGATTTTGCAGGCGGCCCGAAACAGACCGGACCTAAAATTGGGTCCCTGGTCTGTGAGGATTAGCTGCGGCGCTCCATGACGTAAAATCAATCCTTCAACGAACGCTCGTACCGTCTCTTCTGCTGACTGCTCTTTTATCGCGATCTCTTCCGCGATAATTGAGAAGTAATCGATAACAATTAAGAAATAACCCGACGAGCTCAGTAGAAGGGGTCCTAGTATACCGAGCGACTCTAATTCAAATGGCCTGGAGGCCCTATATATCTGGAGCAAGTGGAACTTGCAAGCCCATCGGAGATTTCCGTTCTTGATATAAACGGCATGATCTGACAAACTCTTGATGTGTTCCTTCATTTGGGGCGAGTGAAACTTATTTTTAATTCTTCCAAAGGCCGCTTTCCTCTCTCTCGGCGCGCCCCTCCTTGATCACGGCTTGACACCATTCATCTCTCTCCTGCGCAACTGGTAAGTCTCTCCCATCAGATGAGCCTTCCACTGCAGCCACTGCCCGGCTGAGAGCGTCAGCGTTGGAATGCTTCAGACCAGGTCTATGCACCACATCGTATACAAACTCTGAGAGACGCTGGGCCCAACGAGTTAACCTGGCGGATGGATCCTTAAGGCGTAACATCCATCTTAAAGCGGCATGATCTGTAATAAGTGTAAAACGCCGGCCCAGTAGGTAGCAGCGGAACTGGGCGTCGCCCACACGACCGCCAGCAACTCTCTTTCCGTCGTGGAATAGTTACGTTCAGCCGCTTTTAATTACCGACTCGCGTAGGCTCTGGCCTCTCACACCCATCGCGCATTTGTGATAATACGGCAATAGTGCAACACTAGATGCATCGGTAGCTAAAATGAATGGGTCCGCAAAATCGGGGTGTATCAGCACTGATTCTGAACAAAGTGCGCTACGCAGGGAGTCAAATGCGATTTGCTGTAATTCTTTCCATTTAAACGAAGCGTCATTCCGAAGCAAGGCGTTAAGGGTTGGCAATCGTAGAAAATCCTTAAAAAACCTGCAGTAGTAACCGGCTAACCCTAAAAAGCTTTTCACGGAATGCAGCGTGTTTGGGACAGGGTTTTTAATAGCTTTAATTTTCTCTGGATCGGGACTGAGCCCAACTGATGATACCACATGGCCCAAGAATTTCACCTTGGGTTGTGCAAAATGGCATTTTTCTAAGTTTATCTTCAAATTTTGCAAGAACATGGTTTAGTTGTTGACAGTGTGCTTCCAGGGAGGAGCTGTAAATGATCACATCGTCGAGATAAACAAAGCAATTCTCGCCTTCCAATTCAGCCAATAGTTGGTCCATCAGGCGTTGGAAGGTCGCAGCTGAATTGACCAGACCAAAGGCCATGCGTTTATACTCGTAATGACCTCTAATGGTGGAGAATGCCGTCCCCTCGCAATCCCCAGGCCAGATCGGGATTTGATGGTAGCCACTACATAGATCCAGAATGGAGAAATACCTACTTCTTCCAAGAGCTTCCAGCGTTTCCACGATAAGGGGCAAAGGGTACGCATCTGTCTTCGTAACTTGATTAAGCCCCCGAAAGTCGGTGCAAAAGCGGTATTTAATAGTCCCGTCTTCCGACTTTTTCGGAACCAACACCATAGGGGCGGCCCAAGGACTAGAGGAGAGTGCAATCACTCCTTAATCCAGCATTTTCTTTAATTGCTCTTCAATCACGGGTTTTTGATAGTGTGGGAACCTGTAAGGTCGTTTTGTTATGGGGCTCTCTTCGTGGTAAGGTAGTGGAATATTGATAACCTACAACCCTCCTTGTTTGGCTCCTCAAAGACAGCAGTATGCTGCCTCAATACTGCTAGTATCTGTTCCTGTGTGGGGGTCAGATAAATGTTGCAGTCTCTTACGCCACTCCTCTTCTAGCCGGCCAGGCCAACCACTTTGTTTGTTGGTCCCGACTATTTTTATCTCCTCACTAACTTGACCGGGATGGACCTTCTCTAAGCCCTAAACGTTGGGGTCAAGAGGCCCTCCACCGTTTTGTGTGGGAAGCTCCAGAATGAATAGCAGGCTTCACCTCCTATACATCAAGACCGTCCGAGCGCAGCATCTAGTGTTACTGCAACCTTCAAGAGGTGACCCCGTTGTATACCGAACTTGGCGGATCTAGACCTGGACGTCGATAAAAGTCCCCGGCGGTTAAGGGTGTACCCGCTGGTCATCTGAGGTGGTGCCCCCAGGGGCAGCTTCAGATACACACCCCCTAAAACAGGGTGTTATGCGTACCATGCCCATGTAGGTTTGCAGCCAGGGGGTAATACAGGCTGTAGTATAACGGTGCCTTCCTGAAACCGGGCCGCATCAGGGAGTAATGAATGGCCTTGCTGTATCATGCGGGGCTCTGATGCAGTCGACCGATGAGAAACCCTAGCTGCACGTGGGAATCCATGAAGAAAAATAAAAAGATTAAATCTGGAATTAGGCGGGTAGCTACCGCCACTTTACAACCTGCGGCCCAAGCCACAAAGGAGCACGCTCCCAGTGGAATGGGCATGCGGGGCATGTCTCGCATTAGCGAGGCGAGTACTTCTCGCCAAGCTGAGCAAGTCCAAGCAAGTAAGCGGGTGGACACCGCGATTGTAATAATGGAACCCCAGGTATCTAAGGAGCAAGCTCCTGGTGGGGGTGAAGCAGGCAATAGGCCTACTACTAGCGGTGGCGAGGAGGCTCCCGCTCATCCTCCTGGTGCGGCAGGGAAAGAGGAGGCACCGGGTTGGAAAAGGAGCGGGAGGAAGAAGACGTTACCGCTACCGGGGGCGATAGATGACCCTCTGAGGAGAGGCCTCAGTGGTGCAGGCGTTCGGTGGTATCTCCGCGCGCTTGCTGGGGGCATGAGCCCCCAGGAAGAGAGAGCGGAGGCCGAAAAGCACAGAGCAAAGCGGCTGGGCAGTAGCCCACCTCGGCGCGCTCATGGTAAGTGGAAGAGACATATAACACCTCCCGAAAGGAAAGACATTAAAAGAACAAGGGTGGTACCTTCTGACAGTGCGAATCCCGGGATTTCCTCGGGGATGAACCCAAGCCTTCGCCGACCTGGCACCAGCTATGCCGGTGCAACACAGGCGGTGAGAGTTGGGGTGATGCCTCGAGGTTTCCCGGATGTGATACTCCGTGCTGAGGAGCTATCAGCACTGGAGGATGCCATTGTGGAGGAAATAGCCCTTGGATGGGAGCATAAGGTCCAATTCGAGGGCATACATTTCCGTCCAGGGATGCTGTGGCTGGACTATTTTGGCCAGCACACGGCGGACTGGCTGCAAAGCAGAGTTTCGACCCTGAGTACTTGGACGGGAGTGGAGCTGATGGCGTGCTCGGAAGAGGATTTCCCGAAGATGCACACCATCACTACCTTCTTTCCAAGGAGTGCAGAGAAGGGCATCAAGAAGGTCTTGGCCTTAGTGGATGCCCAGAACGTGGGAGTGAACACGAAGGTCTGGAAGATCCTCGTATGCAAAGAGGAGAACGGAGGTCTCTTGATGACTGCCGCGATCGACGATCAGTCGTTCGAGGCAGTCAGGAGGGGAGGAGGAACCATTCGATTTCGGTTTGGGAAGCTCCCCATTAGAGGTTGGAAGAAGCTGGAGGGTGAAGGGGATGATAAGGAGCACCAAGCTCCTTTGTCATCTACTCCAGCGGAGGAGCCACCGAGGGAGAGTTTATCCCCGGGGCTCGAGTATGATTTTCAGCGACGAGAGAGCCTGGGAGACATGGGAGCAATGGATCTCTCAGCCCTCCGGGCAAGCCTCTCGGTCGAGGAGGAGGAGAAGCTCCTGGGGGAGGAGGGGGGTGCTCCCCCCACCCTTCCATGAGCAAGTACCCTTCGGGAATGAGTACCGGGGTAGCCCAGGTGAACCTACACCATGCAAAGGGGGCATCGGCCACCATTGCGAGGTTGTTCGCCAAAAGGCTACTTAGCCTGGTGCTGATTCAGGAGCCGTGGACAGTCAAAGGACGGATTTGTGGACTGTCAGGTAAGTACAGTAAGGTAGTATGGGATGCTAAAAGTGAAAATCCTAGGGCCTGCATCCTGATCAGAAATAATATTAATTACACATGTTTTTCAGAATTTACGACGCGGGATCTGGTATCCATTTTGGCCCATTTGAATTATGGAGGTAACAACCGCGCCGTTGTGATAGCATCCAGTTACTTCGCTGGGGACAGGGATGTACTGCCGGCGGAGGTTCAGAGGTTGGTGGAATACTGCCGGGAGCGGAAGCTGCCTTTCCTCATTGGATGCGATGCGAACACCCACAACAGAGTGTGGGGGAGCAGAAGGGACAACAGAAGAGGTGAGTACCTTTTAGAGTTTATCCTCTAATATAACCTAGACATTTTCAACGTTGGGTCGTCACCTACGTTTGTAACTAGGGTAAGACAGGAGGTTTTGGATATCACTTTCGGTAGTCCTAGCGTCGGGCAGTTTGTCGGGGGCTGGGAAGTCTCGGATGAGCCTTCCCTTTCAGATCATCGAATTATTACATTCAATCTGGAGGGGTTTGGCGATGGGGGAGCGGAGTGGAGAAACCCCAGATGTACAAATTGGGAGGAATTAGTTACCAATTTGAGCTGCGCTCTAAATCGTATCGACACTGCGAGGGCGCCTCAGTGTCGTTTGGAGCTGGAGCATAGGGTAGAGGAACTGAATGAGGCGCTGGTAGGCGCCTTAGAAGACAGTTGCCCCGTGAGTAGACTCCGTTGCTGTAGGGACGTCCCCTGGTGGAGCAGAGATCTGTCCAATCTAAGATCTAAAGTGCGCAAGCTCTTTAATAGGGCCAAGCGCACTGGGGATTGGCACATGGCCTGGTGTCCCAGGCAACTTCAAAAAGTATCGCCCTGTGATCACCAGTTACCCAGTCTATCACCCTCCAACCATACACCCTGTTTCAAGAAATACACTCGCAAACCTGCTTTCGGTCTCATGCCCTTGATATATGCCGCGAGGGTGACTCTCATCGCTTCTTCCCGCGCCCACTGATTTTCTTCAGGCGATCTTATTCCCTTGAGGATAGTTTCTCCTCCTAACTTCCGACACCGGTCAGCAAACTCGAATTGTAGCAATTTTTGCGCAGGGGACACCACTGGGTCAAAACGTTCCTTAAGGATGCACTTGTATTGCCCAAACGAGGACGAAGGTTCCAGCATCTCAGAGAAACCCGCTATACAAGTCGCGGCAGCCCCGTTAACTTTAGCCTGCATATAAGTTTCTTGCCTGTTCCGTCCACCCCCGCATTCCGCAACCATCTCAACATTTAGCAGAAAGTTGTCGACCGTTTCTTCGTTCTCTCGTCCACCCCAAGGACGTATTAGTCCCTGCAACTCTAGATCTCTTTTGATCTTAGTTTCCCCAGATGCATCCTGTCCACCAGAACTGAGAGCAGATGCATTACGTAGTTCTTCATTTTCATGTTTTAATTTCAATAACTCCGCTCTTAACTTCTCTACCGACTCGGTGTTACACCCCACGAGTATGGGGTGCCAGAAATGCCGCAAGCTCAGTATAGAAGGGCCGAGGGGAGGGTAATTAAGGGCGCCACGCTATTGTTCAAAAAGAGAAGTAAAATAAAATAAAATGTTACATAAATAACCAAAATAAAATCGGCTGAATGAATTATTTAGCGGTTAATCGAAGACGATATCATATAACAAAATGGATGAAGCGAATTATGACTGAAAAATAAAAATAAAAATAAATTAACGCAGAACTAACAATTGTATTGTGGGAGGGCGGAACAACAGCGAAAAACCCTCAAAAAAAAAAGCGCAAAAATAATAGAGTGGTAGTACTAATGGGGTAAACAAAAAATAACGTGCGGATAAATTAATGGCTAAAAATTAAATTAAATAACTAAAAGGAAAATTCAAATAAATAAGCACATAACCCGGGAGAAGGAAAAGAAAGGAAAAAGGAAGAAATAATAATAATGAAAGTGGAGCTGGCGGGGTCTACTGGGATGAACTAGCAATCTCCGAATTCACACAGTAGTGCTTTAAACAACTCCGCCACTGGCCGCTTACCGTTACCAGGTATGATTTCTTATTAAGACTTTTCTGGCAAGAGGTTTCAACCTTCTCTCTCTTGAGGAAATCTAATTTTCATCTTTAGGAGCAACCAAATTCAATACACCAAAATTTTGCACATTATTTACACAATTACAAATTACTTATAATACACATAAAGACTAAAACTAGCAAGCTTAAACAAAAAAAAAAGGATACAAAAAATAATGTTGCACTCTGGGGTACTGAACTACATATATTATGTGCACATGCCTAATTATAATCCTAATTATAATGATACTTTGACAAAATAAATTAGTCCCTTTGACAAAAAAAAAAAAATAAATAAATAAAAAGAATAGAAGGATTCTTAAAAAAAAATTCAGAAACAAATTAAAAAGAGCCACACCTTAACCCAAATTCCCTACAGTCCCAATATGGATTAATGTAATTAAAACCTAAATGGTTGCAATTGAATAAAAATGATTATGTTTGACGTTATTGATTTTTTCTTTTTTTTAACGAACCCAACCCAGGCCTGGGGTTAGCACACATAGATGAAGGAGACGGCTTACTTTCTTTGTCGGCAGCTTTCCAAGTAACACCTGGCGTCTTCGGCTTCCATAGTTTCACTTTTCCTCTTGCGGGTATTCATCCACTTCCAGCGTGGATGCTCTGTTCCCACAATGTGGTCGGATCAACCGAATAAACCAGAACCTGCTCTCTGTTACCTTCCTCTTCTCTTTACTCTAACCAGTGCCTGCTTTGTACTTTCTCTTCTCTCTTCTTTCTTGCTACCTATCATCCTAATTTATCTTCTCCTTAACTAATTTCCTAAATATTATTATCCTTATGATTATAATTTTTTATTTGTTTTGTTTTGGTGCATTAAATTTATTTCCCCCTTTTTTTTTTTTTGGGTGCCCCCTAATAAAATTATTTCTCCTGAAACCTACTACCACTCGTACTCTCTCAATCTACTAACAGGTCCCCCAAATAACCAAAGTAGAAGAATTAAAAAAAAAAAGAAACCCGGGAGTACTATTATTTTCTGGGAAACTGTCCTCATAACATGCTTCTGGTGACAAGGCGTCATCATAGGGTGAAGCATGCCATCATGGATCTGTTGAAGGAGAAACAGTATACCTGTTTTGAGGAGGTATATGGATAGACGACGACGGCTCGTCACGATACGCTGACATAATTGCTTTCGAGGAGAATAGTAAGCGAGCCTATATTATAGATCCGACAGTTCGCTATGAAAGCAATGACAAAGATCAAGCAGCCAATGTAGCAGCGGAAAAGAAGAAGATATACGAGAAGTGTATCAAATATTTCCGGGAGAAATATAGAGAGAGATTTGGAGAGAGGGACTTTGAAGTCCGAGGGTTATGGTTCGGCTCGAGAGGAGCAATCCCAAAAAGGACTTCTCAATTTTTTGACGAAATCGGTATTGAACCAAACTGACTTCTCTGGTTGAGGGAATTTTGTTGGACACGCTAGCTATAGTCTGTAGCCACATTTACAGTTAGTATGCACAATGAGTGGATTGATTTGTTTTAATTTTAATAACTACTCATGTAATCTCAACGTGGACAAATATTGTACATAACATTAATAACATCAATGTCTTTATTATTCTCCAAATGTCTCACGATTGATTAGTATGCTGTGTTTTAGCAACTTAATATAATTAAGCAGCTCCACTTTTGTAAATTTGTTTTTTTACAATAAAGTGTTTCTCTCTCTCACCACACAACCATCATAATATCGGTGTTTGGCATCTCGAATAATATTGTGATAAAACCCAATCGAAAGACGAGCTTGAGTTAGTCACAATCACATCAGAAACATATATTTTTACTGCTATTTTTAAATGTAAAAATAAATAAATAAATGATGAATGGGTTGTTACAGAGCAACGATATTTTATATGAACTTATGTTTCATTACGAACATTTCTTACAGTCATATAAAAATATGTTTCACTATTTTAATTGTTAAATTTATACATTTTTTTTTTGTGTACCCAAAACCTGACACCAGTCGCAAGAAGTGAGCTAAGAGATGGGAAGAGGAAATACTATAAACGGTTCTAATAGATTACATATATATATTAAAGGAAACAATTACGTTTACATAAAATAAAAGAAATTCGTAACTTAATACAAAATAAGATTTATTTATACAGCTTACTTTTATGATAAACTAAAGAGAGTCTCTCGCCGACACTTGTAATTAAAAGGTACATACAGTACGGCTCTGCCAGTCTGGGCGCGGTGAGGGATGGAGCGACACTCTAACTCAACAACTATCTCAGCCAGCGTCACAGGCCCTACTGGCCGGTCAATATACCCACACCACCAGCCGAGCTGGCCATCCCCACTCCATCCACTTACAGGTGTATCACTACTTATGTCAGTGTCCCCGTTTCGCTGGTACTAGGTTTCGTGTATTTGGAGGGCACCACTCTCGCAGGATTGCCTGGGTGAGTTGGAGTTGAAGGATGTCTTGGGACAGCAGTAGACTACCGGGGGAGATTAATTAGGGGGATAAATTGGAGAGAAACGGGAGGATAAAAGCCATATAGGCTTAGGTCCCAAGCCTATAGGCACTCAGTTTCAATAATAGTAATAATTAAATATGGTTAACCATCTGTTGATATTCTCTTGAACTTAAAGGTGTATTCCAATTTTTAAGTTCACTAGAAATACCGAACAATCTTTCTTTAGGTACTAAAAACTTACGCCACCAGCTATACGCCTAAATATTATCAATTTTATGTTAACCCGATCTGTTTGCAGTCTCACGCCGCATTGGGTCTATTGGCAGGCAGTCTGAGCAAAGAAGTGGAAAAAAAAATTGACCGTTTGAAATTGTGTTGCATCAGGCTTTCCCAGATCTCAGCTAACATTCAGGTAGCATTCTCAGTCTCGTGGGTCCTAAAAACTGACATGAATTATTACGGTTCTTATCCACCTACATTTATATGCCAGCTAACAATTAGATAAAACAATTAAAAAATATTTGACGATTGGAATTCTAATAATCAGTAAGAAGAAAGTCTTCATACCGAGTGTCTCATACAAATTTTTATAGCCTGCTATTAACTGTCTCGGTACCCAGGAGCAAGATAAAGTTGTAACTGGAACAGGAGGGCGGTAGGATGGGAGACCTCGCCGCCAGCCAGCAACCGAGAGGATGGAAGGGAAAATTAAGCTCCACCCACTACCTAGAGTCAAAATGGCGTAGCAAAATGGTCCCGCCCCTGTTCTACCATAATTCTTTTCAGTCTCCATTAGTAATCAAGATGACACGACCTCATTGTAGTATGGGCGAAATGTGTAAACCAATTACGCGGGCTCAACCTGGAAACTTGATTGTTTTCTATGAATTCATTCTTTAAACAACACCTTTTTTTTAGATCAACCCCGAGGTAATCAAACTTCTTTGTTCTCGGGCCAAATACATATATTTTGCAATAGTAGACAACATTATCCTTTATACATCTTAATATAATAATATAAAAAATAAAACTCAAAACCTAAGTGAAATCATAGTTTCTTTAACAATTAGCGCAATACCTGAAGTGATGACAAACTTTTGTCTACTTTAGACGAATCCGGTTAATGAATGCTACTATATTTTACTTACAACATATTATCAAGGAGATATTAAATAAACTGCTTTCTATACATGTTCTTTGTAAATTTCATTTACATGGAGGATTCGCAAACATACTTTTATGCAAATAACGTGATAATCAGGAGAGCACATTTTTGTGAAATCAGGTCAAATCTCTTCTTCTAATGGCATTGCAGACCGAGACGGACCATGGCCTGCTCAATATGACTAGACCATTGAGGCCTGGAATGCATTAAATGTTATGACAAAACGTTTAGGGAAAGGATTAGCTCAGTGGCAGCGCGCTGGACTAACAGTGCAGCCCTCTTCCTAGGAGCCTCTACAGCTCACTGCCCGGTGATGAGAAGGCTTTAGGGGGGTGGGGCACAATAGATCTTTTGAGTCATAGTGCAATATCCCCTATAACAATCTATGATAGAAAGTTGAGCATAGAAAGCTTAGGGGGCCCGTGGGCCGTACGTTCAGGATGATTGGTCTAGCCTACTCTTTGAAGACTTTTAACGC